>OZ012708.1:45649729-45830420 GCA_963942595.1 Cylloceria caligata
GAGAACAATAGCGAATGCTGCTAATTACATTTTAATGAATTTACAAAAAGCACCCACTCGTATGCTCAATTAAGATATTCGTGGATACAACATATAGCTTTGTGTCAAAATGATTTAACGATCAACCGCAGTGTTTTATTTTCTCATTAAATAGCCATTTATTATTTTTTTATGGTAAATATTATATTTTTTCAATCGATATATAACTTTCACATGCATTTCTCTTTACAAATATATTTTTTTCTTTGGAAAAATTAAACTCCATTTATTATTAAAAGCTTCCGGATGATAAGCAAATAAAAAATGTATCGTTTTCAATGAAAAAGTTGGGTTAAGTTCGGGTGGCATATATTTTTGATTTTTTTACGAAAAAAATATGATTTCTTTGGCCAACTGTCGAGTGGTTTGGTATTGCGACACCCAGAATCGCAATCGAGGTATAGATACTTACTGTCGTAAAGTTATAGCCGCTACAGCGTAGTACAACAACCCCGAAGCGAACGCACTCCGTGACGCGTGACGTAACGGACCGGTAGCCGACGCGAGACTAGACTAGATAGATATATAGGTACGAGCTATAGAATGACGCGAGCGTGCTGAGAGTGAGACAACCAGATACAACCTACATATTGTTTTGGCTCTTGCATAACACGTACCGTGTCGCGAGCAGTAGCGGTAATAGCGGTAGCAGCAGCGGCAACACAACTCGGAGGGCAACGACACCGTCGCTACGAGTCGTTGTCGGTGCCACGTTGGTACCGGTACTGAAACCGAGAATACAAAATCTAGCGATCACGCTGTACAACGGTTTCCGTACATACATAGATATATAGAATATGGTATATACAACGTGTATCGGTAAAGCTGTAAGTACACTTTTGTACTTAGACTTTTACCGATACACGTGGGGGCTCTCTGTCGCCATTTTGTGAAAGCGTGAGAGCACGTGGACCAGATCCCGAGGACTTACCGGCTCTGCGACTGTTTTGCTCGGAGCTCATGGTATTTACAACACCATGGACTTTCGATAAGTTTCACGTGGGTGTAGGCCCAACGAAGAAACAAGACGACGGATGTGGACGAGACTCTCGAGAGAGTTTTCTCGAGCACGGCGGTTGGTTCTTTTCGTGACGATTTATGATTATGATTGTAGGTCAAGGGATATATCGTTTCTTCTTTGCGTTCTGGTAATTGAGTTAGATGAGAAAGTAAATGAAGAAATGAACTTAAGTTCGTGTGATATATCGGGGAGAAATTTTTTTAGGAATTTTAATTTAACGATAATTGATTTAAGTCACATTAAGTTGCCTTATTTCTCTACAGACTCTCAACCTATTGAGGAGATCGGACGGGACTATTTTCTTTTTCTAAAAGAGTTTGACTAAGAAAAATTAGTCTTCAACACAAAAGTTGTAATCAGCATTGGGCAGCCATTATCTTCGTAAAATAAATAACAGAAAAAAAATCCAAATGGCAGCATAACCGATTTATTTATTATTTTTATTCTGCTGCCAGATTTCAATTCAGGGTTTGAATAATATATTTTTTTATTAATAAATAAAACTATCGTTTTTATCTCATTAATTGCGATTGTAGAAATATTATGTAGACACCGTTGCGAAATAATTAACCAAACTTTAACGATAACCAAACGATAACCAAACCAAGCTTAAACGATGTTAATATTTTTTATCGATAACTAATATAATTAATAAGAAACGTTTATTGATAACAAATTAAACTGTCGGCACTAGTGGCTACGTACAAGTTCGAGATGAAAACACAAGAACGTAACGCGTTCGTACAACATTGTAAATAACCTAGGGTTTCGTAAGCAACCATCTCTCTCTCTCTCATTCTCTGTCTCTTTCTTTCTTTTACTTTGCCGATTACTTTATAGCACCCCTTACGATTGGCAACATACTTTTTGCGAAAGAGTAGAGTGCTCCCGCGATTAAGGAAGCGTAACGAAATGTCAGAGTAAACGTCTAAATGCCGAATGAATGGGGTTGTGTGTATAGTATACTCTGCATTACCTGCCTATAAAAAAATACTCTAGTTATAGAGTATACTTTTTAACTTGCGTAACTGCTATACATTCGTGATACAATGACCGACTGCCAGCAGGTAAATAAAATCTGGATTCTTGCGAAAATCATAAATTATGCAATGCGTATGAATTTTCCTGTAATTGAATATCACGTGTAAACTGTATGACGTACGATTTCAGTTGATTCACTTTAATAATAAAAGGAAGGCAACGAAACTTCATTCAATATTTCTAAATAAGATTTAAAATATGTGCAGGATAGTTGACAAATGAACTTTTTGTTTCGATTTAGGACGACTTTTACCCCTGGAATAAGTTATGGCCAAATCCATTTAATTACGTGTAAATCTTTTTTGTTAAATCATTGATGTTATCACGATAAGATATTTTATTCAAATAAACGTGATTTATTAATTTTTTTATTTGTAAAAAATATCTTATAACCAAGGTGGTCAGTGATCGACTGCTCTTAACAGTGTTGTGATCATGTATTCCCTGATCCGAATATAAAAAACTGTAAAAGTTTCATTATTGAAAGAGAAAATAATGAAAATGAAGAATCTCGAAATAAAAAAAAAGATTACAACACGGTTACGAACAATCATTAACGCGGAATTTTTCAAACCAACTTTTTGTCTATTTTAGTAAAGAAAAAATAATAAAACACGTTTGTTTTTACTGAAATTAGCGGACGACTCCCCCCTCCCGCTCCTCCAAAGATTAACTATATAAAAACAACAGCATTCGATGTAAAAATACAATCAAACATAACTAAAGATAAATAAAACTTAGAATAGTTAAAAAAAATTTAGTGTTTTCCATTGGATAAAAATTTTTAAAAACTATTTATATCATAAATCACTTAGCATTCTCTCATTGTGTTTATAAGTAAAACGCTTGTATTTTAAATCGTTGACCGACTATATTGCAAGCGGTTGATGCGAGCAGAGTGAAATCGAGATCGTTGCCGTTCCAGTTATCTGGGATTCTGGGCCAAGCGTTTCATATCACGACGATGTGGGCTTTTGGGAGGCCGAAGAACTCTCGAGCAGCGTCGGATCCATGCGTTGTCGCTGTACCAAGTGCGTTCGATGTGTACCGTCATCGGTATTGGAAACCGGCACCGACAGTCGAGTCAGACTCTTCTCGAACGAGATCAACCACTTTCGCTGTCAGATGCGCTGCCGAGGCCACCTCCTTTAACGCCACCCGCGATCAGGTGAAAGTGAAGAGATTACTTTTGCCCGAAGCTTCTTCTCCTTCTATCCCCTCGCCCCCGCTACGCGTATAGTACACTGTGTGTGCGGTACCGTCGCTCGTCTCTTCGAGTCGGACGAAAGCTGCCGGAGCAACGGTTGACAGCACACGTCGGCTGCTATATCGCAGCTTTCTTTCTTTCTTTCTTTCTTTCAGATCTCCTCGAACCGTCCAAACGTTATACAGCGGTGCTGTCGTAATAGCGGAATGCTGTCGCCCCTTGCTTTGATTCACTGCTACTCTTTGTCTGGCTGTGTTCTTTCTATCTTTCGATCTTTTTTTTTTTATGATTCCTCTTTAAAACACTCTTGGTCCTGCAGTTTTCTTTTTTAACCTTGTAGTTGTATGTAAAAAAGATTTAGAAACAGGAGAATTTCTTAATCATGTCGACTAGCTTTGTCGTTCGTGGGAGGGTGATAAGATATTGGTTGCTGCTTTGCGACTATCCTGAGGGCAGAAAGAGATGAAGAAAGTTTATTGGCTGGTTTGGTTCCAACTCCTTGAGGTCTTGATCGAGGATTCACCAAATTGCTCGGCGAGAGTATCTCCCCGTCTAGCTATATACTTGAGCTTCTTCACGTATAATGAGCGAAAATCCTTCGAAAACTTTCTGGAATAAAGGGATATCGTTGTTTTAGGCATTTTCCTGACACGGATTACAAGATTTCGCTTTCAGGATAATAAAACTTTTCGAGAAACCAATCCAAAGTTTATCCGAATGTAAACACGTTGGTGGTTTCCATCGACGGTACTTCACAGCTACGAATACAAAAATAGATTTATAAAATATAATATATAATTTTTCCATTTATTATTTTAATAAATTGGAATATTTGTAAAACACTTTTTTTAACACAAAAATATTTCGATATTTTAATGTCAGTAAAAACATAAAAAAATATTAAAGCGTTCAGATAAACAGTTTAGAAAACATGTCCATCATTTCTCTCTCTCTCTCTCTCTCTCTCTCTCTCTCTCTCTCTCTCTCTCTCTCTCTCTCTCTCTCTCTCGCTCTCTCTCTCTCGCGCGCGCGCGCGCACACACACATATACACACACACACACACAGCTTGCATGTGTTGTGCGCGTAAAGAAGATGTAAAATGCTTTTCATTAAAAAACGGCATAACGGATCATGCTGAAATTAAATAACTTTCATTGCAATCGTTAAGATAATTCAAATGCTTATAAGATTTTTAATTTCTTTACCTAATGCCGTTATATGCGATAATTGAAACAATTTTAACCGTCCTGATAGAATTTTTGTGTAAAACTATAGTTTAAACTTTTTTTAGATTCAATTTAACCAAAATCGATCGAGTGGTCGAAAAGTAAAAATTATTTTTCATTTTATTTCCTGAGAAAAAAAAATGAAACTCTCATAACTCCAGAATGACTCGAAGCGTCGGACATCGGGCTTATATTTAGTAAACAATTGGAGCAATATCTTTTGATCCTGGGTAATTTAATTTAAATCGAGAAGATTACGAAAACTTTGGGATAACTTCAATTTTTTTTTTTCATAAACGCAGAACGGTATAAATACACCGATTGGTGCAAATTTCAAGCTATCGAACTGAAAATTTCTACGCACATGTACTTACGACTAAGGTTATTTGGTATTGAGTTAGTCTGGGATTGATAATGGCTATTGAGAATGATAAAATTTGCCAGAGTATCACTCGCTATCTTTAATAAATTTTTAACAGCTAAGTCAGTACATTTAAATAAAACAGCAAAATAAAATCTTGCACATTGCTTCCTTGTTATTTATTCATCTTTTAGAAAGTTTTCTCCACAAATACAAAATCGATGAACATACTTCGTCATACATGTAGATTCGTAAAAGGTAGAAAATAATGCGAAAGCAATGTACAATGTTCGTACGTTGGAAGCTAAATTAATCAACTAACAAATTTATGTAATCTATTAACCTGTGTAGAAATGATAATCTTAAAACTGTTAAAACAATGTTTATCCGATGCGAAAGTAAAATATTGCCTTGTTGAACAAATGAAAAAGAAAAAATGCTTCAGTATTTAGAAGCAAAGTGTTAAAATTAACATTTGTTCCTGACGGTCCCTCGAAAGCAATTGGTAGCCCGACATCTGTATACTTTCGAATGCACGTAGACAAAACTACTCTGAACCTAGTGACGAGACTAAACCTAACGAATACGAAAAGGAGTTGGTATAATAAGCTGCGAATGATCGTGACACAGCCCATCGTGTTTTCGGGAAATACATAAACACCGGTGGAGTCTTGACTCCGTCTACAAAAACAGGATAATCAAATGCACGGATTTATAAGACATTGGAAGTTGTGTCGACCTAATAAAGACAGGTGAATGCTCTTCGTGATCACCCTCGCTCCATTGAAATCTTTTCTTCTTCGATATATAAACTCGTACTATTGTCTCTGCTGTATTTTTATTATTCTGACAGGAGAACGGTGTAACGACGACTTCTGGCTTCATCGGAAGATTTCACCGCAAGACATAAGCTCTGCCTTGTTTGCCACGCGAATGCACTAAAAATACTACAATGTCATGTGAACGAATCAAGACATTTAGTTAATAGTATTGTTGCACCGAAGGAGAAGTTAATTAAATAATTTGTAAACGTTGGTTATGCAATAGTACGTACACTCTCTGCAATAAAAAAACTTGCATGTGCACCGATAAAATAATTCACAGGACAATTAATTATAAATGCAATTAAATTATTCCTTCGGAGCA
Organism: Cylloceria caligata; assembly: GCA_963942595.1. Classification (NCBI taxonomy): domain Eukaryota; kingdom Metazoa; phylum Arthropoda; class Insecta; order Hymenoptera; family Ichneumonidae; genus Cylloceria; species Cylloceria caligata. Next base: position 45,655,773 of record OZ012708.1, read on the forward strand.
ACTCGTGGAGTAATTATAATTTTGTTATTATATAATATCTTAATAGAAGGCAAAGTAACTAATTACTGTTAAACAATTTAATTATAAAATTAGATAATGCATTGACCTGAAATTACATTTTACATTTAATTCGTAAAGGATGTCTTTTCATTATTATTCGTGAATTAAATATCTTTAATTATTTATTTTTATGCAACGTGACTAGATTTATTTGTTCTATACTTTTGTTGTCTGTTGTTGTCATTTTCAATTTAATAAATAATTTTATTTTAAATATTGAATAATTAACAAATAGAAAATAAAGTTAAAGCGAGTTCAAGCAAAAGTTTTCGCTACAAATTTTATCTTTTAATACAAAATAAGGATATCAAAGGAGACAGAAAGAATTTTTCTCGGAAGACACTGAAAAGTTCTAGGAAATGCCACAATTTTTAGTCAGTCTGTATGCGATCGTGAAAGCACCCCATGCTCGTTTTGAATGCATCGCAGCAGATCGCAGACAAACCAAGTACAGAAAAGAAGTCGGAGCCATAAATTTCCATTTTATGCCCCGTTTTCTTTTTATCTTCTTTACTTTTTCTATTATTGCCTGGTGCGGCTGTTCCCAAAGAAACGGAATACATTTTGAAGGGCACACGTGGGCGTTTGCTGTTTCGAAAGAGTTGAGATATCAGAACGTGTTGCTGTGTCTTTCTGTCGTTTGACTCGGGGGTGTATACTCCGCCGATTCGCTGTATCTTTCGTGCAGACGAGCTGGCTCAACAACGATATTCGTGGGAAATGTCAATGGCATTTTAAATATAGACGAATTTTACGATAGTCTTGGTTGTCCCGGACTCGTTATTCCAATAGGAAGATACGTGTACTATACCCGAATTTCTAAAACGGTCACCTTGGCCTCGCGTAACCTCGGGATTGTCAGACAAAGAAGACTTAGGATCCTCAATTTTTAACCTGTCTTTCTGCACGATAGTCACTTCCATAAAAAATTTATATTAAATACGTCCATACACATACATCCAAAAACGTATATCAAACACATACAATCCTACGTATGAAATATATGTAGAAATACGTAAAAGAGTTGTCTATTATTACATGAAAGATGTATTATTGGTTAATTTATATATCTATCATTCATTTATTTACAAAAAAAGGTTCGAATCGCGTAATCACAACTCGTAAAGTTCTTATCACATAGTGCGAAGTTGTTGCCGTGAATTTTTACAGGGTTACCAACATTTCAATAGCTCTAACCTATCGGTAATAGCAACTCATTTTTTTTCCGTGTGGCAGACTACTTTAATTTCAGAAAATATCATTATCACATTATAATTCTACGATATTACAATATTAACAGATGATAACGTTATCATTAGGCAACTTTCCGCTTTTTAACCATCAAACTTTTTACAATAACTAGAGCCGTAAAATGTTTTTGTGGTAAAATTGTCACCCGATAATGTAATGTTATTGCAAAGTTGTAATCCGGTACTTGTTATGTTACAGTAAAGTTGTAGTCCGGAATCAAACCGAGACAGAGTTACTATTCGTAAAGAAGTTATTGATGGAGTTATAAATGTGTTCTATTTAATATATAAATCCCACATAAGTTAAAAATCCTAATTGCTTCTAGAGATTTTGATGTCAGAGTACTTTAAAAATTCCAAAACGTCGAGAAATCATATTTAAAAAAATTAAGTCCGTGTGCGTGTGTATACGTGTGATAAGTTTACAAAATTGCAATGAATATATCTCGAGAACGGGTTACTCGATCATCCTGAAACTTTGGACACGAGTCGGATCGCAAACACCGTCAGTTTGCTGCAATTTTCGAAAAGTTTGCTGCAATTTTTCGATAAAAAAAGGAGTTACGTTCTCTAGCTTTGGTAAATTTTTAGCTATCGAGTTAAAACTTTTTACAAGAATATGCCAAGGGGCAAGGTTATTCGGTATTGAGTTTGACAATAATCGATCAATGGGTACAGATTTTATGGAATCATGAATGTTACGAAAAAAATTTGCTTCTCCTCCAACTTTCGTAAATATTCATCTACCAAACTGAAATTTCGCATACAAATTGGCTAGAGTGCAATGATACTTGGCCTTGAATATGATAAGAATCGATCAAGGGGTTTAAAATTTATGAAATTTGCAATTATACTTAATTTTCAATTTACTTGAAACTTTTAAAAACCACTTCCTCTACGAGGAAGCTAAAATTGAGATAATCATTATCCGTAGAAGAGATAATCATTACCCGTCGAGGAGATAATCATTACCCGTAAAGGAGATAATCATTACCCATAGAGGAGATTCTGTGAGTTGGCAAGAGTCACGAGAAAGCAATGTGCAAATTTCAAATTTGCACACATTTTTTTCATTTCTTGGATATAATATTGACACATATATCCATGAAATTAAGTATAACGTATGTTTATCTCAAATACATTTTTGTATACAAATAAAAAGCAATATTAATTACTTAGAAAAAAAACTATTTTTGATAGTAACAAGTTCTCTGCTGTTTATAGAAGTTCAATCGTACCAATATCAATTTAATCTAGACTCTTTGTCAGAGGAGCAACGATACTACGGAATGATCTGACCCTGTGCAACTCTTCGCACACAACAGTGGCAGTGCGTGGGTGCAGCCCCCGTCGTTTACCACGAGGACAAATCGATCGTTCGATATTTACGAGTTGCTCGCGGGGTAAGAGTGTACGGGGGTTTGAACGAGACGGTTATAAACGATAGGCGAATTGCTGTAAAATGAACATAGGGGGTTAGCGAAGAATCCTGAATGCATATTGCTAACGTCATACATATTTATTACATATTTTAGGTGGTTAATTATCTGTTTAGTTAAATTTTCTATGGAAAATAATGTAAGTAAAATAAATGCGAAGAATATATGCGGTATTTAAGAGTTTATAAGTTCTATATATTCTAGATATATGCTATACATTTGATATATATGAAGAAGTTTAACTTTTTGGGAAAATATATTAACGATTTACAATATGTTGGATATATATTTTATGTTAAAAAATGTCCATGAGGGATATAGGTAATCGTGACGAATGCAGGAAAGCCATTGTGCACGGAGGACCGTTAACTTTTTCGCACGCAAATATAGAACTCGACGTCACATACGACCGATCGATCTATCGACTCAAAGCCCTGTCCTTGATCAAACGCGATGTACGTGATTCAAGTGCTCGCTTTTTGTATATTCTCTCTGGGGGAACTGGATATGTGTTTGTGTGTGTGTACGCGCGCCCGTGTGTGTATGTACAACAACCGAGCTTACGAGAGCCGAAACCGATTCGACAGACCTTGAATTCGCCGGTTCCCTGAATTATTGGGGCAACAAAAGTCAAACGGCCGAGGCTTTGATTGACCAAATAGCCGAGCGAGCGATAACGCAATCTCTACTCCGTTACGGACTGCTCCAAGCTCCGTTTTTATTCGAAGCACTATACCGGGTCTGTACACGATTCTCGCGATCGCATATTCTACGTAAGCCGATCACATTTCAAGGGACCTCGAAAGCCAAATGCCATTACGATTCATGATTGCACGAATGGCTGTAGACATTGAATTGCAAAATTCTCAAAAATACCGTTTAATGCTCTGGACTTTGAAATTAATATTAAATTCAATTTATGAGATGCAGACAAAAATACTCAACAAGTTTTACATTTCTTTTAATGGTTGTCCGAAAGGCGCTATTTCATATCATTATTATTCTAAATTATTCAATACTGCTCAAAGTAATTTGGGTTTAGATTATAATAAAAAATCTAACTCGTCCCCTAGTTAATTATTTGTGAGACTAAATTTGATGAGGAAAGGCTGCAATTTCAATCGTACGTTTAGCGAGAACGTAAAGTTCTTATTTTTTCTTTATAATGAAATATTAATTTTTTTGAATGTTTTGGACAAAAACTTGGTCGAATTGATACTAAGTAGAAAATGTTCGATGAGTTAAATAATCGAGGAATTGAATTTAACCGTTTCGGCAAGAGATCCGTGTCGATAATAAATCCGTTTGTAACCACTTGTCTATCATATCGAATGTACTTTCAACGCCCTCATCTGGTATAACGCAATTTTATATAATAAAGCGTAAGAGAGGAGAGTCGAACTGCGAATCGTCCACTATCTGGTTAAGTCATCGTCGTTGTATACGTAGCATAATCTATATACATTGCTAGAAGAGATATAGAGCATTCTCTGGGATCGAGTATGAAAAATAATGTATATTTTGTAGAATCCGTTCCGGCCGACACCCACGCAACGTCGACGTTATCCTCCGGCCTTGATCCCGTTACCGTTAAGCTTTGACGGCAGTCAGGAGTTCTCTAGTTAGAACGTCAAAAAGCTCTTACGTGCTCTACCGCACGGAAGAAGCACAAGAATACGAATAATAGTATTATTCGTACAGGCGCACGTTTGAAAAAAGAAAAACTTATTGTTGCGACGTTAACGCGTCTCTCAATGACATTCCAATAATCTACAAAATTGATTAATAATTTTTTTCAATTAACCAAATATTTATCGACTGAATTAATTTTAATTTCTTGGAGAGACGACGTTTCCTTTACGACTCAGCATCTTGATTGCCTTATACTCTCTTTAATTTATAATAGCACAGTGAATCGCGTCCAGAACGAGTGAATCGTTGCTGAGACGAGGTCGAGTTTGTCTTCGCGCTGCCACATTGCTCATGCTTATGCGGATTAGCATGTAACCGGGTTATCATGCTACAAGGTTCTTGATCGCCAAACTCGCAATTCAATTTCAACCGGTAAATCCGATATACGACCGACCGGTATATTCTTTCCTTTTGCTTTTTTTATTTTTCAGGTCTGCTAGACGACACAGCAAAGTCAATCGAATGCAGCAAATTTGCTTATTGATACACCAGCATAATGCAGACATATATGTATATATGTACGTATGCATGTATGTATGTATCTATGTACGTATCAATGTATGTACGTCTGTATATATGTAGGTATGCATATACAAATATATATATCGAGGAATCGATTATGATTATGGCATTCATTTTGATCTAACTATTGCAAATCAAACGAGACGAGATCGAGAACATAAAGCGATAACGTTTTTTTGACCAGAGCTCTTGCTACTTGGGTTAGCACAGAGGGTCGCAGCGGGTCGTCGAGGATGTCGAGGCCCCTCTCGCAAGCACAACGTTACGATCAATCGAGGATCCCACGATCGAACGATTCCTCGGATAGCTTGGGCATCCAAGGTGACTTTACAATCGCACCCTCACCACCGCAACCCGAAGTCATCCCCAGCTTAGAAGCCGTTTTGCAATGCCAATGTGTCTCCCGAGACTAAAGTAGAAGTGCTGAATCGGTATATACGAATAGTGATTCGGTGTCATACGGATCACAACCGGCGAGATCCCGGCAACATATCTCTCTCTCTCTCTCTCTCTCTCTCTCTCTCTCTCTCTCTCTCTCTCTCTCTCTCTCTCTCTCTCTCTCTCTCTCTCTCTCTCTCTCTCTCTCTCTCTCTCTCTCTCTCTCTCTCTCTCTCTCTCTCTCTCTCTCTCTCTCTCTCTCTCTCTCTCTCTCTCTCTCTCTCTCTCTCACTCTCACTCTCTCTCTCACTCTCTCTCCCCTCCATCTCTCTATATATATTCTCGTATATTTGAATCACAAATGTAACAGTCGGGCGCACTCTTCGACTTAGACGTTGCTGAGGTCTTTTTGTGTGTCAAGGATACGAAGTCTCGATGAGACGTTTATCGTTATTCACTTTCGGTCTCGGCCACTTCATCAGTGTACTATACTGTGCTATATAGATAATACATATAGCAACTGAAGCAACCAGCGGTAGCGAACTAGGGTGATGCTGTGTAGATCGAAGAAATCGAGATTGTCCTCGACATCTCATTCGCTAATATAACTATATTCTCTTTCCCATTTTCCCGCTGTACGTGCTACCCAAGATCTCATCTCGAGCTCTTCTCACAGAAATTAGGATTGCCGAACGTTTCCAGTCACGACCTTTACCATCGCTCGGTTGTAACGTTAACCGTTAAGACCATACGCTTCAGCTTTTCCCTTGAACAAACCTTGAGCTCGATTCAGCCATCAACCGATATTCAAGCACATACGAGTACACACATGGTTACTTGACTCTCGTTAATGAAACGATGTGCATGATATTTCGTTGCTTATGCAAATGTGTTAATTGGCGCGTCCCAGAGAACCGATCTTCCCCCATTTTCATTCAGTAAACTCATAACCCAAGATTTTATCTTTAACCCTCGCACCGATCAGTGCTTTTTCAAAATACCACTTTTACCGGGAGCGAAATACTCTCGTGTACACTACATATGCGCTGTAAAAATGTTCTCTATAAAAATTTATATGTTTGTATATGAAGCATTTATGCAAAGCATACAAACAACTATGTTGTAAAATTAATTAACATTGTACTAAAGAAGTTTGAAAAGACATTTTTAATACAAAATTATTTTAATATTGCTCTATAGTTGGATATCGAATTTTACACATCGTCTTATGCATAAATTCTTCGTACAGAGGTATCAAAATTTTCCAAATATTTTTAACAATCGATAGTTTCGTTATATTAAAATTGTCAATTTATCAAAATTGTCTTAATTTCTTATTTTGAAAATATAGTTGTTGAGTAATTTAAATTAAATAATATTGATCTACGATTTTTCGTGAAATTAGACGTGAGCCAATTTAAAAGATTAACTGCGCGGAAGATTCGTCATTAAGAAATAATACAGGAATTAACAGAATGTTAATACCGCGGTGTATTAACGTTTGCTTTAAATTATACTTGGAAGTAATTTCTAAATATTCGATCAAATATTTATTCATAAAATAGCATACTTAATTGATTTTAATTAATTCATGGATTGGTTATGTAACAGTTGTATTTAATAATTAAAAAACAACACTTCAATTTAGATACGAGCTTGTAAATGAGAGATTTAAGACCCAGCATTAGGATGGCAGTAAGAGAACGCATGGCAGACTTGTACACGATAACGAAATAAATAGTTATTATTAAAAGCCTACAAAGTTGAACCCTGCGGATTACTTCCTCATTGTTTTACACGTTTTACAAGGCTACCTTTGTGAGGAAGTATATTTTTATCGGATTTTGTTACCTCGTATAGGAAGCTTTGTGAAACGTAAAATTTAATGAGGAAGCAATGTGCAAGGTTCTACTTTATAAGTTTGCTCAAATGTATAAGATCCCCTACTCATGAACCTTGTATGGCAAATTCGACCATGATATATGACATTTTTAGTCACGATAAATGTAAATTTGGCGAAGTAATTGGATCAATTTTCCCATTTACGTGTAATCTAGGATTTTTTTTTTCAAAATTACATTTTTTCAATCCATTCTTGCAATTTATTATCAGCTTATTTGTGTTAGATAGTAATGTTTAACAAAGGGGTTAGTATTTGGGCTAATTAACCACATATACTAAACATCAGTATAACATTTATTATCTAGGATACAAAATTAATATTATCATAACATATCAATCAATCAGCTGAAACATAACATATTATTCAGTCATCAGTAACATAACGTATCATTCAGTCTTCAGATATATCTAAAACTTCAGTCGATCAATATTTTTATACAGAGGATTGTGAGAGAGGAGAGAAGCACGCTTTCCACGTCTCTATGAGAACCTTGTTGGACCGTCGAATCACGTAAGGAGCCCCGCGATCCAAGGATCAGTTTGGGATTAAGATCGTCCGATATCAGCCCTGCCACATATTTCTCATAAAAAGATGAAGTAGGCATGAAAAACAATTTTATTTCTTATCCTTATCGGAAGATAGATTACTTTTATTACTATTAGCCACTATAAACTAATTCTCGAGTGTCTATTCGGTTTCATCTTTAAGATTTTATCTCAAACTTTCAGTTTCTATGAGATATCGTATAATCATGAGTACAAGGCGGTACTGCCAAGGGCATTTTGTAAAACCGTGATAACAGTTTATTAAGTACATTCGCTTATCTTAAGCTCCAGATGCCAGCGGCATACACGAGTACCGACATTACGACTGTGTTTAGTTATTTAACTCTAGTTTCCCGATCGTTTACTTTAGCTACTGTTAAAGGGCTCCAGATAGAACCGTGAACGATTTAAGCTTCAACTACAAAGAATTCTGACGAATAATTGTGCAAACCCGAGCGTGTAATCGATGCTCCTAGTTATATCTTTGAACCACTTCGAGAACTGAACTTTTATATTTGAGACGATGTTTTGGTCAATCGAATTTCTGGAAATATTCTCGCAATTATTTTGATAGATTAAGGGAAACGAAGCTACATTTACCAGTGCCTCCCCCTACGGTGATATTTATACTCAACAACGATAAGTCATACCCTCTATTGTCATTTACTTTTTTCACTACATACAGAACCGTGGTTTCCATTGATCGATAACATAAATGTAACCAATAAATTCATAAATCACCGAGTACATGCAAACACGAAACAATCAAATGATAAATAAATTATTAATATTTTTTATGATTTTTTAACTGTACGCGACAAGCTGACGCTTACGTCTCCGGCAATGGGGACAAGCAGGCTTTTTGCTATTCAATCTCCGAACATGAAATTAATGAAGTACAATTTTGAAAATTGCTTCCTTATTATTTAACGGCTTTCACAGAGCTCACTCTACGAGGAAGTATGTTAATAAATATTGGCTTCCACATACAGGAAGCTTTGTGAAAGGTGAACAATAATGAGGAAGCAAGGTGCAAGGTTTTGATTGACACCCATTGCCATTCACAGACAATCTCAGTGTCAAGCGACCTTGATCGACGTTTGAAAATCCCTGAATACCGAGTTGTATCAAAATCAAGTAACTTTTTATATTTTAGTTCGCCAAATTGAATCGGTCATTTTGAATTTCTGAATTTTAAGTCCAAACACGTAATTAGTAAGCTCAAGAATCTCAGAGTACAAAGTTCCATAAAAATCAATAAACTTTTTGCAATTTTGTTTGAATTTTGAGTTGAGATTTGTAATCAGTGATCTAAAAACCCTTCAAGTATCAAGTTTAATTTAAATTAAGTGAATTTTCGCATTTCCTTATGACTCCGTCTGTTATCTTTGACAGTTATTCTCGATTCAGCTATTGTAGAACTAAAGTAAGATAAAATCATCCAATCAGTTTGGTCTGGTGATTAGGGTGCTCGTTGTTGGATAGTTAGTTACTTAAGTAAGTCGTATAAAGTCTTGAATATCACAGGGTGTTACGAAGAAATCGTATTTGTACAGGATTTCCTTTTATTTTTAATATTAATAAAATTATATTATTGACCAGTGGTAAAAGCTAGTTCCTAAAGTTTATAATTAATTTCCATATTCTTTATTTATCTACATAATATGCATGTACACAAGGATATGAACTTTTTATCGAACGTATGATGTACATTACATGTGTATTTCTATAGAATATGCATACACGCAGGGAAGTGAAATGTATATCCAACGTATGATGGCACATCGCATGTGTATTTCCATAGAATGTGCATATACGCAGGGATATGAACTGTTTATCGAACGTATGATGCACATCACACGTGTACTTCCATAGAATATTCATTATCCGCATATGTATATATGTATGATGTACATGAAATTTGTGTAAAACTGCTGTATGGGATATTTGATAACTTTTTATGGACATTGTCAATCCCAGACAAGCTCAATAAGAAGCAACCTCCTGATTGTGACTATAATTGTATGGAGCATGACACATGACACATACATTCACGTATGTGTCATGGGAAAAAAAAACTGCGTAGTAATGACACGTCATGTATATAACCACAAGCAGAATATTGCTGTATAAAAGCTGAGAATCTGTCCTCGTGGCATTTGCGACTTCTCCGAGATGCGGAAGCGATTTTTCTACTTTTCATTAGATTCTCCATGTTCTGTTAATAATAATTATGTTACCTCTGTTGATTCAATTGGAAATTATGCGTTAAGACCACGCGTGAATTATCCTCTTTCAACCTCGATCGCTTTGTGTGCACGATTCTCGCGCTCTATTTATCGGCACGAGTTGTTATCGTTATCGGATATTGCGCCCACTCAGCCTTTATCGATACCGAATATCGAGAACGATCTCGAGTATTAAACATCGAAAAAAAAAAAAGTAACGAACGCTCACACCCATTACAACCAGTATTTCAATGTAGTGTAGATGCGATAAGAGATTTCTGGAAAATTTGCAATTATGATGAAACCGGCTACAAGTTATCGTTATATGCCAGAAGCATAAAGGTCGGTACCATAGGATGATATAGCTCTCGGTAATTTGTAATATTTAATACAAACTTTGGTGCACGTGCCTTTCCCGAATTTCACGTGACACGTGTAATTACGTTGGAAACCAAGAGTAAGGATAAAACGCTTCTTCAACGTGCAAGGATGAAAGGGTACAAGGGCGGTACGAAGGAGCCGTACGATGGAATGAAATGCTCCGGTGACTGGATTCTCAATTTATCATTCTCTTTCTGTTCCCTGTATATTTTACCAGGATAATAACTTAAATTCAGAATAAAAATGTTTAAAAATAATATCGTAATATGTTAAAATTCAATTGTCAAAGTAATTGCCAATCCGTCCGTAATTTCGAATTAAATCAACACAAGTGTGAATTAAATTAACTCAAGTGAATTAAATTAACAGAAAACTACTTCAGATTCGTTAATCTTCGTACGTGGGTGTAACTATATGTACTTAATAATTATATTCAGGCATTTTGAGATAATTAAGTCGTATTCGTGTATCATCGTTCACCTATTACTTGGCTTGGTATACTAAAATAGTGTCGCTACGAGCGAGTGAGGGAGTTCGAAGATCGACGTTGGTCATAGTGTGAGACGTCCTTGAATTATGTAACCATAAAGCATATCTCGGGTCGCGACGAACATCGCCTGAGCAGGTGCCTCTGGTTCTCCGACGTCGCCATCACCACCACCTCCGTCTCTTCGTTGAACGATTTCTATAGCAGCTTCTTTGCGCGCAAATATTACCCGACAAGGTCGTTCTCCGAAAAATAACCGCCCACTAATCGGCACACGCGTGCTTTTGCGCTCCAGCGTATCTACATCTCCCTGTATAGTAGTCTACGGTATTACTCAGCTATCTATTAGACTGCTATTTTTAATTAATCAAACTTGATTAATGATTAGCAATATCGCTGATATAGTTTATCATAATTCAACGAATATTTATGTCCATTCGGATAAGCGCAACATTATCAATTAATGTTACATCGACATTGTCCTGATGTTACATAAAAAATTGAGACTTATAATCAATTAACCCGCAACTTACAACAATGTTTTTGGTTCTTGATTCTACATTAGTGGATCCGAGTGACGCAAAAAGCAGAACCGACCTACAAATTTTAACGGAATTTTCGTTTTTTGCATCAAATACAATGCCACAATGTACAAAATTGAAATTATTAAAGAATTATTGAATGTTTGATAAACTTGAAGATTTCATAAAATTGTTCTGATGACTAATTTACTTTATTGTGTTGATTAGTTTAGTAATCGTGGCAAGTTACGTTATTTTTTACGTGGCTAACGGTTTTTTATTATAAATAAAATACGTTTTCAATTACAAGTAAAATTGAAAGTAAAATAGAACTTTCTTGAAAATTTACATTTTTACATTGATTTCTCGTTTTTATTTTTTACTAACGATGCATTCTCTATGAGAAAGCAATGTAATTTTTTAAATTTCTTCTATGAGGAAGACTTCCTCATGGAGGAAGTCTTGTGCAGTGTTATTTCATCAAAGATGTCAAACGTCTTTGGTGGTGTCTTGACTTGTCTGTAAAGTTTCAGCTTGATCGTTCAAAATTTGCGAGAGATAGTGTGTTCACGCCCTTTTTAGCTCGCACACGCCGCACGCACGCTCACGCACACGCACAAGCACACGCGCACACATGTGTTCATTTCAATAACTCAATATTTGTTCAACGCGGCAAGTTTTTAGTAATTTTTCTTAACATATAGTGAATTAAAAATTTCAAAAAAATAACACTTTGATCGATTTGTTATGAATTCAATATCGATTATTAATCGATAATATTCCAAATTTGTAGCTCTGTATCTCAACAATTGTAAAACCACATAAACTGTCAATGACTACAAAGATTATGCCGAAAATTATATCTAATAATGAGGAATGATCCCTGTGTACATGCGTGATAAATTACAGCCTGTTATCGCATGCCGTTCTTCGATTATGAAGCTTTAATGATATTTGATTAAATACACACACACACACACACACACACACACACACACACACACACACACACACACACACACACACACACACACACACACACACACACACACACACACACACACACACACACACACACACACGAGCGTGTCTTCCTCCATCTATTGTATCTAAATTTATTTTTCGGGTGTATAGGAATATTCCGAACACGCTTACACGATAATCTCGAAAAAAAATAGTTCGGTAAATCCTAAAGCTTCTTCTATGAAGAAATAAATTGACGGATCGTCTTCTGTTCAATCTTCACAGTAAAATTGTATACATATTATACAATGAAATAGTAAATAGATTATAACATTGCTCCAATTATTTTCAATAGAAATCTTTATTATACAATTTTTTTAGTAAAAATTATGAATATTTCTCGTCGGACTTCGTTTGAAAAAAAAAGGTCACTGTTACTTCGTGCCCTATATACTATAAATAAATCGAATGGAAATTATTATAAATATTGTATGCAGCTTGTTTTTTTGTAAGAAAAAAAATTGGGCCTCTGCTGGTAACAGTTTAGCACACTACGAATGATGAATTTTAATAAGCTATCTTTCATTCCCGGTTGGACGGTTATCACCTCGACTGTGTCTATTGGCATCAATCGAGACCGCTATGTATATGTATGTACGATGGAATCATTGGTGGCGATCGAATCGTCGAGGATCAAGGTCGGTCGGTTTGACGCGCGTTCGAAAGACGACTTACCGCCGAGGCGGGAAGCGCTAAACGACGAATTCGTCCTCGTAGCAGCACCTCTGCCCGCCGAAAGAAAGAACGAACGATCTTTGTCCTGATTGTATGATGAAATGCCGAGACAAGACCTCAGCGATACGACGATTTATGATGTCCTTGAGAAAATAAAAAAAATCATCGTGGCACGTCTCGGTTACAGTACTAATGCCTTATGTAAACGTGACTGATCTTTGAACGTTCTTACTTATCGCATATGAACTTCTGGCTTCTGGGCTTATTTTCTATTAAGGTAGTCCTTTCCTGGTATCGGAAAGGGATAGACTAACGATCAGTAAACGGAGTGCGGCATGCGGGGATAGAAACTGCAAGGCAGAGGAAACACCGAGGCGACTCGATGACTCTCCGCTCGGATAATCGAAGATTTCTCTTCGATTCTACTTTTCAATGAGATGTAGAGATTCTATAAAATTAAGGAAACATTTTGGTTCTTTATGTCGAACTGTATCGATCGACAAAGACGAAAAAAATGTCCAACGAAGGTGCCTGCGTTTCGCGCTATGCGTAACTGCCACGAGCGCACGTGTTAAATTTTCAATAAATGTTATTTCATAAAAATGTTCGGTGAACGTGTCTGAAATGTTATAACGATTGCGGTGTAAGATATAACTGTATTACATACAAAAAATTCAGATACACAACTAATCGCGATGCTAATAAAAGGACTAACCTTAACGCTCAACAGCAATTCATTCGGTTGACGTTAATTGTAGCAAATGCACCGAGAGAAAGATTTAGGAAAATCAACTAAATCCGACCTTTGTATCAACTAAATATTTCATTATCCGCACTGCAGATTTCATTAACTTTTCTAAGTTTTTCTCTGATTGCGAGTGTGTAATTTCCGCGCTGCAGTTCGTTTCGAGCTAAATATCGTGAATATGTTTAGACAAACTAAAAATTTCGGGAGTTCAGCTGAAAAAATCTAAATACCGTTTCGATGTCGACTACTCGACAAGAGAATTGGGACAAATACCTTAATTTTTGTTACATCAGTGAACATCTGATCTATTTTTTTTATTCTGTTTTATTTTTTTTTCAATTGTAATTGACTCATATTTTAGTTAATTTAACGCAATAATCAATACGATCACAACATTCTTCATTCGATGTATACCATCGACTGCACATTGTTATACACACGATGGTACAGTTTTTATCGATACAGTTTTTATTGTATTGGTCATAGTTGAGTCTTACCGCGACATCATCAGCAGCAAGCACGCGTATCTATAAAACGCAATTGAAAAGAAACTTTTTTTCCATTCTCAGAAAAGTGTGCTCTTTAGCATCGTATCGCTCCACGTGCGTCTCCGATACACCCACGTTTACGTCACACACATGCCTTTGCACCATTACCATGATCGCGTAAGAACTTTTCCACCTTTCTGAAATCCTCATCGACTTGAACTTTATCTTTCATTATGTAGTATGTGTCATTATTATTACTATTTGCGGAAGTGAATCATTCTCGCACGGCAGTAAGAAGGTTTCGAGTTAGATTGATAATTCTTCACCGAATCTTCATTCTATAAATCACTCGTCAAGTGACAAACATTGAATTGTTTCATTACCCCGCCCACTCGATTAATAAATATAAAAATACAGCATTAGTACTACACTCAAAGAGATCGTGGTAGCGCTAATTAAGTGACAACTATTAAATGTTAAGTCCATGTGACTAGTTTTCAAGTTGAATGACATATTTTTCTAATAAAACCAATTAAGAGTAGTTACGATAACTATAAAAAAAATTGTGTCATGGACTAACAATGTCCACTTTCAATAGTGACCAGTATAATTTTTTTTCTCTCGCATTGTACATTGTAAAAAAAAGTTACATCATAACGAGATAATCGATTAACCATTTTTTTTTACTCACACGGAAGATATATTGTCATTCGAATATTAAATATCTTAATACAGAACGGATAAAAATTCTTAAGAGGAAACTGGAAGAGATGTCTGAAAAGATGCGTCGTACAACATATCGCACGCGTTAAAATATCTGCATCGTGTATGTAACTATAGTTTATAAAATAATAGACGCCGGTGATGGCTCGCCGGTGAGTGCGGGAAAACACGAGGGAATGCCCAGAGATGTATAATTTTATCGAGTTGCACTCGCTGAGCATTTAGCTATACGTATTATACAAATACATTGGCAGACAGGTACGTGTATGTATTATTCTTACACGTACGTTGATATATATCGATGCAATGCGGTCGCGGTAGGGTTCGAAGTCTCACGGGCATCGCGAAGCTGCCGTGAAGCCTCAATGGCCCCGCTCGGGAACGCGCGGCAGAGTGCACTCGCGAGCCTGCAATGTCAGCCGCGAGAATGGCCTTGTCCTTGCCCGGAGGAGCAACCTTGACGGCCGATCAATGCGTCGACAGTCGCGGCCTACGAGTACATCACATTATAACACACGCGATGCACACACTCGCAAGGTAGAAGCACAACGGGGGATCTGTTTGTGGCTATCACCTCTAATAGGGACGAATCCGTCGTGCTTTGAACTCTCGCTATATAGGTACGAAGGACCATGGAATTGAACGTGTGGTAGGAGGAAGGAATGGCCGAAGATCTACCGAAGAATTTATCCTATGACAGTGACAGCTATTACTTGATTTGTAATTATTAATATTTAGCAAGAGAAAAAAGTATTTTTAACGTAAGGAATATATCATAGATACAAACAAAATATTTCGACTTACAAAATTATGAGGTAACTGCGTTACCTCAATTTTTTATATATTCGACTTAAAGTAGTTACAGAGATGTTAGCGAAATTTCAAGTTTGGTCGCGGACTAACGGAAAGAGAAATAAAATGTTCAATATCGACATTTTAGTATGGGTCTTACGACTGAGGAATCGAATTGCGACTTAAGGTCAATTATTTGTATAGTTCGAAAAGAGATTAATAAAATAGAAAATGCATCACGCGTACGTTAGATATTACGGATATTTATTGTTAAAAAAAAAAAGAGAGGTCGCGGGACATTTGGAGAAGTTATTTTACGTTAACGAATACGGGAATAGATCAGATTGACTCGCACGTTATGGTATAAAAATGGCGCGGAAATTTGGCAACAGCGCGTCGTCGCAGATGCCCAGCTAAACCACTCTATACGTATGTTATCATACCAAGGAACCATTTGTAAGCACAAAAACTATCAGAGAATAATAGATATGAACATAAAAACGCCTAACAACCCTTCTTTTGAGGTCGGGAGTCGGTGATTGAAATTTATTATAATAATTCTTCACGAAAAAAAGATATATGCAACAATACATTTTCTACGCGTGACATTTATTCGAGAACATTTCTAATTAAACGATATACTTTATGTATTTTTCAAATATATATTGGCTTTCCATATTGAGACTTCACATTGTGATTCTCCTTCGTGACAACTTCTGTATGTATATTTTTTTTCTCGGATAAAACAAAAACATAACCTCACATATTAGGACGTGTATCGTGGACAAACGAGTAGCTTCGAAACGCCGCGCCAGCAATCGAGCAATCACTCTTCGCGATTCGCGCAGCCGTACATCGTATACGGACGATGTGAGTTACGACGTTGTCACGTTGTTGATTAGTTAGTCAATATAATGATAATCATAACTTGAACAGAGTCGAATCAACATTAGTAATTATAAATTATTCAACGATTCAGCCACACCACATAATTACGCTACGGTAAAAGTTTCCAATTATTGGTCCTTATTGTCACAACATTCACCCTACACTTGTTATTACATTATATAATCTCTAGAGTTTGTGACTTCGGTTTACCTGCAAAACTACCTTAACGTCCTTAGAAAATGTTTTTTGGTCAAAAGTTATCTTATCACTGATCGTTAAAGAGTCAAATTGTCCTTTGATCTTTTTGTCCAGCAGCATTTCTGTCAATTGTAATTATTCATTACATACATATCGTATTTTTATGGCAAATACGATAAGATTCGCTATTATACAATTCGACTGTATAATTTGTGAATGAAAATTAATTATGTTAAATTCTATTGACAGTAAGTTTAAGAAATTACTTTATTTATGATAAGTTTATTAGTTTTAACGAAGAAAATATTAATTTCATGAAACGTCTCTCTCATGTGTGTACTTGGATCAAAATGCATCAATGGATAATAAAGACAAATAAATACTTATCGATTATTAATACATTGCATATCGATAAGTAAATAAATTTGTCAATTGCACATCTGAAAAATTGTATTGACTGCATTTTTTTAGTTTACAGTACACTCCCTCTAACTGAACGCAGTCGGTGCCGGATTTCCGTGCTACTAGAGAGAGTGTCCTTCTAGAGAGAGTCCCCCACTGCCGTTGTTTGAGTTGCGAGAAACGGTTTGGTTCGACAGAGTCCGGCAGGGTACACGAGTGAGTGCGGGAATTGTAAATAGAAGCGAGTGGGGGTAACAACCACCCCGTTTGCGCTTTTCTTACAGAGAGAATCGAGGAGAAATGTCCTACTGGAAAGCGTTCCGTTAGAGGAAGTGTACTGTAATAAGATCACACGCCAATCCCTGGTCAGAGTCTCTTCACCAATCACCATAGCCTACTCGTCCCCACTACTCGACAAACAGCCAACGAGGAAGCAACGTTGACGCGATCGGCAATCGGGGTGCACCTGTATCTTTGTTTATCCCTTTATAATTGACATGAATATCTCCACTTCGAGGCTCTAACATGAGAACGCGTTACCTCCATTCAGCTCTTCACATTCCCATGCCGAGACGGTATCGGGCCTTGTGACTTTTAAAGGATTATCCTTATCGTCTTACAGAGCTAGAGTGAGAGTTCTTCCTTACGTGGTTATTAACAAGGTGATTCACCTTATTATTTATGACTGAAAGGGTGGGATGAATGTAGTTTCCATAAATATTTTATTGTTGAGGCTGTACCTTCTGGTTATGTGATTTTTCATTGTTCTTCATATCGACAGAAATATGATAGAATGAAAGCCTATAGAAACAGAACGGACGATCCGCGTCATGTGTGACTTTACTGCAACAACGATATAAAGATTCTCGAGAATCACTGAGACTCGTCCATTGTCCTCGACAAGTGATATTAAACAACAGATACGTGTTTGCTACCACGTTACTTCGGTACTGTATATTGGGTTCCGGCGTAGTGTAACGTCGCGAATGAGAACATCTATCGTTGCTTCTCATCACCTTAAAAGCAGATTTCATAATGTTACAACGAGAGAGACGAAGAAACACTACGCATTTATTCTTTATTTTAAAGAATATTCTCCTAATTCCATCCGTCATGACTCGATATCGTATCCTCTCATGCGCGACGTACAAATTAGTACGACACACAACAATTTCGTCGGTTTACTCTTCACCACATTTTTACGTGTCATACATCTGTCATCAGTGAATTATTGGCGTCGATGAAACATTACAAATTACTGATCCGTGATTGAAATTACATACAATTATTCATACGATTACTCAGGCGATGATCATACAAAAACTGTTGAATTGAAAAAAAATTAATTTTAATAATTTAACCCTTTGCACTCCGTTGTCGCCGTATTTGCGACATTAAAGCCTGTATGCCCTACAAGGCTGGAGTGCAAAGGGTTAAAAGCTAATAATGACACGAAGTCCATGCGTGCTCTTCAGCCTTGATATTGCGCCATTGTACTTTTATCCAGTTGGAAGATAATGTAGGAAGATGAATTATCTAACTCTGCAAAGATCCGATGGTTAATTTTATTTGTATTACAGAAGATAAGATTTCGAGATAATGTCTAAAAATAAATATTGTATTAACTTTGTATAGAATATTTTTTCCACCTTTCTTCCGTCCATGATTATAATTACATAGAATAAATTAATAGAATCATTCATACGTTTACTCAGACGATCATCACAGGAAAACTGTTCAACTGAAAAAAAGAAGTATTTAAGTAATTCGATAGCTAATAATGACACGAAGTCCATGCGTGCTTTTCAGCCTTGATATTGCGCCATTGTCCTTTTATCCAGTTGGAAGATAATATAGTAAGACTAACTCTCTAACTCTGCAACGTTTCGATGGTTAATTTTATTTCTACTACAGAAGGGAAAATTTCAAGATGACGTTTAATAAAAAATATTAACTTTACGCAGAACATTTTTTCCACCTTTCGTGGCGTCACGAAAGTTGTATTTTCTAAAGTTTTATAATATAATTGCAACAATTATAGACAATGTACAATTAATGAACAATTGCGTTATAGTATTATAGACATTAGCTACAGTCAAAGAACACATCAGTCATTACTGATACACTGTACATGACGATTACAACTACTTTATATAAAATAAAAACTAATGAATCATTTATACGATTACGCGAAAATTTATTGGATCAAAGGTAACCCTTACAGTTGATCAATTGATTGATCAACGGTAGATTTTTCATTCGCCATTACGTAGGTACATTCGTCATGAATTTGTTGTAAATTTCTTATAAATATCCTCGACATGGGTAGATTCGTGGTATGTCTGCAACAAATTTACGAAAAATTTACTTAGGTCATGGCTAATGAATCATACGTTTCACATAAGTAAACCATAAATGTTGAATCGTAGATTGACTTTACTGTTTGATCGATAGCTGATCAATCGTAGACATTTTTTTTTACTTGTTGAATAAACAAAAAAAACTTGAAACTTTACATCATGTGCTGTTCCAATTCTACCAAAGCATTATGTTAGGGGCCATTTTTTTTTTTCTAAACATTCTATGATTCTCGTCTGATGTAACAGCGCATATTTTTTGCTCGTTAATCAATCGACCTACAGGAGAACCTGTGACCTGGAATTAGAAATACAAGGGCAATTCTCATTCATTTTATTACTAAACGAACATAATTATTTGAATGCGAATCCAAGTTACGTTGGTGGATAACATGCAAACGAACGCTTACATTGTAAACGAACTTTCCTTAAAATTGTAATTATAAACCCAAAATTGTTTTCGATATAATACATTGAATGTCGCGCATTTAATTTATTTTAAAGAAAAAACCTTAAGTACTTAAATTGTAAATTACAGTCTAGGACGTTAGACAGTAGGGCCTCTCTATCGGAAGATTCCGCAGCTAGCTGTTGACTATTGAGTTACGCGACGACATGTCGCATACGTGCAAGAAAGCAAGGCCACGTGGTTATGGACGATCGAACATATATCGTATCGTTCACTAGTCACGTTTTCCTTTTCCAAAGCGCCTTTACAAATTCCTGCACCTTACTGCCCTCTTTAACAATCGCTAGTATTTCGTACGCGCAACGAGTTCGCGATCTCTTGGCGCATTGCTCGTCCACGTCGACATTATACAAATAGAGTCGTTTGACCCTCGTTTCACTCTCTATTATCTCAAAATCTGGCCCGCGTTACCTTGGGGACAGAAGCGCGAGGAACGGTGGGCGTCATGCCGAGTTATACTTCGTAATGCGATCAACGACATAGCAGAGCTCATCTTTCGCTACCGTCGACGCGAAAACTCCGACAACTCGTATTTCACGGTGGGAAGAATCGCGACCTTCGCAGCAACCGGGTTCCTTCGTCCTCCTCGTCTAACCGTCCTCCTCCTCTTCACCCTCCCTACCCTATCGTCCCGTATATCTATTTTTTATATCGCGTTGGACTTAAGTTTGCCGTGTTTAGTCGAACGTCCCGAGAACTCAACTCGTGCACCAATAATTCGTCAAATTAAGTCGACAAATTTCATTTGGATTTTGTTGCGATAATTTTGCTTGACAGATCTTGTGATAATTAATCGAATACTCCAACCTCGATCCAAAGAAACAAACAGAGAGAGGCGTTACTGATGAAGAAGAAAAGCGGGGCGGGGAGAGCGGCGACCAATGAGAAGATAAAGAATATGAACACAGACAGGCACAAAAATCCCATTTAGATCAATTGATAACATACATCGATACGTGTATTTGTACGAAAAAGCAAATGGCAATTACATGTACTTTATATGTACAAGTACATGATCGTGTGATGTAGCAGTACTAGCCAAGTACTCTGAGAAAAAAGTATCCAGTTTCGTTAGTTAACTGGAATTTAGTTTGAGCGAATTGAATTAAGTTGAACACCGTTGATGTTTCTAACGGATGATCGAAGATCGCAACTAATTTTTTTTCTCCGTATGATTCAACTGCATGATAACGTTCCCTCAAGTTCATGTCGAATTTCGCTATATGTAACCTCACGTGAAGAAGACCCAGCTATGTTTATTAAGGTGGATTTAATTTAAATTGAGTCAACTGAATTTGGAAACTGAATTGCTAGGTACCAAAACAAAAGTAACAACCACGTTGTGTACAAAGTTGTATAAGATCGAGTGTTGCTACACGCAATACGTAAATAGCGTGTAAAAGAGACTGGTGTCAATTGTAACAGGGTGTCAATTGTGACAGCGAAGATAACTCCGCCATCTTGTGGATAATTTCCAAACTATTTAATAGTATATTGCGTGACGAGGGATAAAACAAGATGGTTTCAGAATAGAATGAAGTTGGCATCACCCGAAATCTGAAATCATGTTTTCTCCCGTGTCACGCAATATATTTTTCATGATTACCTGCATCGAAACTTCAAGTTTCAGTGTCAGCAACCAGTCAGAAAAAAGTTAATTCAAGGCCAACGGTGGGGGAAAGTATTAACGTAAATTGTGATTTGTAATTCTCTTCGGTTTTTTACCAATTGACAAATATCTCGTAGCAATTCAGATACCGGTCTTTTGGTTTATCTGGTAACAAATCGAGTAAATCAGCTTTTCCATTTTCTAAGAGATGTTGCGGTATACCTTGGATCGTATCATCATCACTTTCATAATCGTTTTCTTTATTATTTAAACTCATTTTTATTCAATTTGATTGCACGGTTAGAGCTGTCACTTATGAGAATAAAATAAGTTAACTGATGCAACTAACAAACAAATGACAAAGATATAGGGCTGAAATAAACAAACATGAATTTTACTTACAGCGAGCATCAATATGCTTGTTTCTGCCCTAGGGAAGAAACACAACTGTTTGTATCCACTAATTTGAAGTATTCGGTATTTGCGCATCCGCTAATAATTGTCCGCGAAATTGGCCTGAAATTAGGTTGTTTCGACTGACTGTAGAGACACTGAAACTCAAAGTTTCGATGCAGGTATCACGAGAACTCCTTTACAGAAACAATCTGTCTCGCTGTTGCGCAAAAACGTTTAGCAAAATGTATGCGAAATGTTGTTCTGCTATCTCCGAGTTCTTTGCATCCGAAAGGAAATATTTCCCTTTCACTATGCATTCGTCTGGTATGCGCTTGTCAGATTAATGCGAGTTAGCAGAACTCTCGTCGGACTATTAGCATCGCGACGATTATGTAAAACGTCTTTGCTCTTGTCCTCCCACCGAGTGATCGATCAATCGTCCGATTCATGTTTGCGGATTATTATACTTTGCTAGCTTGAATCTGAAGGGTCAAAGGTTCTACGTGTCATGTATATAAAGCTATTTCTTATTCCAGCGTACTCTTCAGCTGTTTATGTAACAGTAAAGAAATCCGGAGTTATGTGTAACACTCGATCGAGATTTTTTTCTTCATACGTCGTCGAGTCAGATTCTGGAGTAAACAAAAAGTTGCACAGTGATAAACATCCGTGTCATGTATCGTCGAATAATCATATTAAAACGTATCCTCGTTATGTTACATCATTGATAATTAATAAATTTACCACGAATCAATTAAGTCTTAATTTTACTCATTGATCCATTTACTTGATGAATCATTTTTTAAAGCTCATTATTTAGCAGCCTATCAGGGAATGTTTCACTTGTGAAATTAAATTAAAACCAGGACAATTGGCAAAGCAGCTAAATCATTGACCCAAAAATCTTGATAATCTGACTCACACACAATGATTATATATTATTATTATTGTTGTTGTTGTAAATGAATGTATTAAAAAGTTTTATTTATATTTTTAATTATTTAATTTGATAGAAAGGTTATTTCCATGGTATAAATGTTTCTTTTGATAAGCACAAAATAAAACCTTGGCGAATGTATCATTTTCTATGAGGACAACAAATAACCTTTTAAATTTGTTGCCTTTATAGAAATTAAACCAATCCAATCGAGCTTAACGAGTCGATATTGTATCTTCGCACCGTACGAAGGACAGCGTGAACCAGTTCCGTAAAGTCAAACGTAGAACTTTGTACGATGAGTTATCATCATCATCATCAGCAGCAGCAGTAGTCGTAGCGGTAGAGTAAGCAAGTTAAACGCTTTAGCCGTGTCCTTGCGATAATTTTAGTTATGCACTGGAACTTATTCGACTGATGGTGGTTAGTCACCGTCTAAAGGGTTACGGGTTACGTGTTATACGTCCAATACTTATCAACGTGTGTTACAATGTCACAAAGTGGCGAAGCGGACTTGGTTCGATTTGTCAACCGAGCCGCAACTCTACTCTTCCTGATTGTGTACACTATCACTATTATAATCATATATATATATATGGTTCGGTCGTTGCGTCGTTGCGTGATAGTACGTACGAAGGACGTGTTTTTTAACACGTCGACTTTTGTCGATACTGTAAATTCGACGTACATGTCTTGCTCAAAGACAGCGAGACGTACTCTTGTTGAACATTGGAAGACCAGTTGGTATATAACGAAGAGAGTGTTACCGCGGTACAACGGGGCTTTCCTGCCGACTAAAGCGTCCGTCAAACGAGGAAGCATCCCTATAAATACCGCGCGGGGTCACGGGTTTAAAGTCAAGGATGTATCAATTTGTTAACAGCGAAAATAAAACTCGCTCTTGTATCTGGTATGCGTAACCAAGCTGAACTATAGTCGAGGTGTTGAGGTAACCGGTAAACGTATACATTTTGTAGATATACCGATAAACGACAAGGGCGATATGGATCTCGAAAGGGAAAACCGTTAGAAATATTACGTTTTCCGTTTATTTGTTCACCAACTATTTACACGCATACCGAGAAACGTTTTCAATACAATTTTTATTTTACTCAGAGCATTCTTTTTCTTGTTATACATCGATAAGAAATTACGTGTCGAGTTACGACCTGGTTGTTACTTTTGTTTTGGCAATCAGCATCTTAAGGAACATCGCAAAATAACTCTTTACATACACCTATGGAAGATTTCTTTAAGAATTGACGGTAAACGCTTTTGTTTATACAACAATTGAATGTTGAACATCGTCTTTACCCAATCAATATATTCATCACGGTGAAAAGGGTTTGATTTGAATAACCAATCGTTTTACTAAACGATTACAAACAAATTGGTAAACTTACCGAGGGTTATTAAAACCAAGTACTCGGTTACTTAACAAATTATTTCATTAGGCTTACCACGTAATTCTTTGACGCATATTATATTCGAATATACTCGTATATCTCAGACGTACAAAATATATAATCAAGGCAGATATATATTTGAAAGTATATAATAAATATATTTTACAAAGACAAACTCTATATCTCGTATACGTATCAACGGATATTTCTTTTCCATGCGGTAAACACTCTTAAAATTGATGCATTAAATAAAAATATAATTTTTTTTAAGCGTCCAAAATATAAATAACTCACTGTGTCAATTTGAAATTTATCGAAGTGGGATAACAGTGTCAAAAGTCATTTTTTTGCATAATCAAAAGTAATCAAAAGTTCACGGCCGGGTTGACTTGGCCGGAAATTCCCCATTTGTTCTTGAATTTTTTTACGTCAAGTTGATCGAGGAGACAAAGACACTGACAAAGCAGCAGCGATGCTCAATCTGACGTCAATGCCGGCTCACGTGAGGAAAATATTGCAATGGGATGGGAGGGGGGGGGGATTTCCCACATGTCTTTATTGTGTTATTTTCATCATATTACCCCCCACCTAAAAATCTTCTGTCAGCCCTTTGAAATCACGGAGACACTGCTACAGAACGAATTTAGCTTTTTCGTCGAATCTCTACAACAAACCAACCATTGTGGGATACATAAATCTTCGCGTCGAGCCAACAGGCCAACACACACGAGTTGCGCTAACTTTCATTGACTTCCGCCTCTCTCGTGTGCATAACTCGTTGAGTCTACCGCGCGATCGTTCGGTCATTGCGAGAGTCAACGCCGGCGAGTGCACCACGTGCTATCTCGATTGTGCATTCCCGACTCACTCGCTCTCTATCCTCCCGTCTCGCCGATGAATTCTCGCTTTCTCTTGCTATATTTGCGCGGCTTAAAATCGAATGTCAGAGCTCTGCACGTACGAATAAGATATAAGCGATAAGTCGAGAGAACTGTATTACAAAATGAGAATAAATTGTTTATGTACAGCTCCAGTGGATTGTACGATATAGCAGAGCATATTACTTCCGCATTATCAACGCAAATAACATAACCCTAGAAACGCGCACCTAACACCCTTTTCGTAACAATTACAAAAATTATTCTTACGAATTATTTAAAAAAAAAAAGAAGAATGCAGAGAAAAGTCTATTTAATTTCCTATTTTTCAAAAATAATCGTCTTCCTGTGGATATGGCAATAGCGCGGATAAGATTATTTTCTAATATTAGTGCGATGGACGCTTTACTAATTTAAACAACATACATCTTATACGTTGCAGTCTTTGAGTACGAACATAAATATTGATTTATGAAAAATTAAAAGGTTTTTCGTTTGCCATTGATTGAAATCGGGTTTGACATGGTTATCATTCTGTCAAAGGCTTCGTCATACCAAGGCCAAAGTCAATAAACTTCGAACGATATGAATCGATGTTTCTAATTATTATATTAATTTTATTAAATAAAAGAGTTAAACAAATTTTTTTTCAATATCAACAAAAAAATCGCCGAAGCCACCACCACCGTCACCGTGTACAGTAATAACCATACCCAGCCTCACGCCAGCCATCGCAAACATTTACAGAGACAATCCAAGCCCCGTGTCCCCCGAGGCCTGTTTATTTAAAATGCCCTTTAGCAGGCCCTCTCCTGGACCTAATTATTCTACGTCTCCGATAGGGCTCCTCCTCTTTTCCTGATTCAGATTATCCTGTCTTCCTTACTCTCTTCCCCAGATTAAGAATATTAAAAATATTAAAAATATTAAGAATATTAAAAATATTAAGAATATTAAAAATATTAAGAATATCAAGAACATTAAGAATATTAAGAATACCTAGGATACTAAGGATACTAAGGATACTAAGAACATTAAGAATACTACGAATACTAACAATACTAAGCCTCGAATTATTCCAAGTCCTCCTTGGATCATCCGTCACCCAGACTTAGGTGGTATATGGTGTTCAGTGATACGGTCAGTGGGGTGGTATCAATAATAGGAACAAGAGCCCGCGTTATCAATGATAGATAACGAGGGCCCATAACTCCCGAACCCCTACGAAACCCTAGTGGTCAAATAATATGTTTTACGACACTGAATATAATATGATTGAAATAAAAACTGAATTATTCAGACATTACCACGTGATATACGATTGTTTCAGAATATTTAGAGGACGCGGTCAAGCCGTGGTCGAGAGGGGCGTAGCTAGAAAGGAGCGACACACGCCTCAAAACCGCGGTCAGCGTACATAGCTCATCGGTAGTCACATACTAACTATTATATGTATACCGCGTGTAGTACTAATCGCGACACTGCGAGTACAGAGACACAGCTCGATGCTGACCGCAACAGCAGCAACAGCAGCAGTTATAGCCTCGACGTCGTCCGATAACGAGGAAAGATTAATCTCAAGGACAAGGTCAGTTGCGCTCTTCGCCCCGCGTCGAATCGTGCTATCGCGCTTCTACAGTACACACATACACACGTGTGCACATATATTGTATATACACTATACAATGAAGCTCTGAACTGCAGCATGCGCGAGCCAGAGGAGCACCGAGATTACATATGCAACGACAAATATGTGTGAACGCACTGCTCTGTTGCCACGTGCAGTTTCCAGTGAGTGCTGTGCAACGATGCTACCACGTTCATACCTATGTACGTGGTACCAACAAGACCACAGAAACGTCACGTTCTCGTTCGATATTACCGAGAAAATCAACATCGAGCATTGTCCAACATAAAACAAACAGCTTTGTCGACGTCGACTTAAAGCTTTTATATAAATTTATGTAGATATACAATATGTGAGTGAGTATGCGAGATATAGTTATAACAAGTTGCAAGAGGGTACGTTCATTACGGAATAACTGAAGAATTCCTCATGGAAAAACAAATATATATAAAAATGTATCCGAAAACATTTTTTTCAGTACTATCGGGCGGGATTCGTATATCTATGGTAATAAAATATATCCAATAAATATATCGGAGTACATTTCTTTCGGAACCGTCGAACGTGATCGGACGCCTATGGTAATAAAATATATTTTTTAATTTGAAGTATATTTTAGATATATCTCAGATATATTTTGAGCTTACATGTATTTTGTATAGTTAATACATCCAAGATACAGAACTTTTCGTCGAAATATAACCGAAGTCTCCGAGATTCATCTTTAATATATCTTAAATGTATATTATTTCCTCGGGAGAAGGGCATCTGGACGTTTCATCCCTTTCCTTTCGATTGCCTCTCATATACTTTTTTTTTCTCATTGGGTGAAGAATCACCCAGATTTATCGTCTTCGGAATTTTTCTCAAGGATCATTGAAACGAAAATGTGTTTCGTAACGCGGAAGACCTCAGGTCGGACACTTTGATTATGTACTCACGATATTATGTGATATTTCATAAGAAAATCTTGATGGAATCGTGCGCAGTCGAAGCAGAGATTGACGGGAAAGGTTCTCGAATAAACTCGGTTAGATCCAAGTTCGAAGAAGCACGGCCTATCCTCGCTTTTATCTGTTTATTATTTTATCAATGCCTCTGACCTCGTTCGATCCCTAATTCCTCGTGTCTTTCTAAATCTTCGAGCGATATCGAACGGCAATCGAATTTTCTATTTATCGAAACAATATTTTCTATAATCTTTTAATATCATTCGACGAAATAAAACTTGTAATAAATCTTAAGCTTATCCAAGGATAGATGGCACTTGAGTGATAATTCGCGCTTAAAATCAAAGCAAACGTATCAAAGAATTAAATAGTATTAGTAACATTGGAACCACTCTGTTTCGCTAAATTCTATATTAAACACCTTTCATTGTTAATCGTTCGTAGAGAATCTTAATCCGATATCTCGATATTTCCAACAGGTTTACAACTATTTTTCAAATAATTCAATATCCTATCAAATTTAAAGCTCTTAACCGATTCGGACCAAATTTAATCTCAAGCCTTAATTATCGATAGTACATCTATCCTACACTTCATCCTGCGTAATCGCGATAGTGAGTATAACTTATTTTATTTGTTTTATTTATGTAAATTACCATGAAAAATCGTCCGATTTCGTTCTGCCCTTTACTTCGATGAACTGACTACCGAGGTCAGACCGAGCGACAACCCAAGGAACCACGAATTCATGCCGGAAGTTACGAAATGTTGATACAATATAAGACTGATGTATCAAAGAAACTATATATATATATACATATTGTATATATATAGGCAATGTACGAGCTCGGCCTGTAAGCATTGCGGGAGCATCAAGGTTTCTTCCGAATATTCAGAGCCCTGTTTTGCTGTGCGACAATAATTGAGAACATTATTCTCGTGCGCCCTGTATGTCACCGTACAGTCCGCTGTACGATACTTTATACTTGTATGCGCGTCTCTCATACATAGCTAAGCAATAGATATAAAAATATGTGGGCTTTCATACACGAGAGTTGCCAATCGGTGTATGCGTAACCAACGAAGTGACGCTTCTCGCAAGCAGGCAAGCAACGCGACCGTGAGACCTAATTCTGGATATTGCTCAGATTTCGATTCTTCCAACTTCGTCGAATAGTTAACACAACCGTCTACGTGAAACTGGTATTGATACTTTTGTATATAATATACATGAATATGGACTGTGATACATTAGATTAATAAAAAATATACGAATAATTGATATACTTGTATAGAAAATGGTATTATTTGTTGCAAAAATCGCGTTTATTTCTCTAATTATACCGTAAAATAAAAATACTTATATTCAATTATGTATATGTGTAATATATTAAAAACAATTTATTGAAACATGTTTAATATACCGTTACATTAATTTACATCACAATTTAATATCAAATTAGATATTCGCGATATCTGCAAAGACAAATATGCTGTAAAACACATTAATTATTATAAGGAGATTTTTTACAATGTATATTTTGTATAGTTGTTAACACAGATTATACAGTCTACCCTGAGAGATAAAAAAATGTTACCGGCAGCTATAGAGAGTGACAATTTTCAATTTTTTATTTATCCAAACATTTTTCATATTTACGGTACACTTTAAATATTGTGATGATAAAAAATCTGGCATAGAAAGCACCTGTGCGTATGTTAGTATATTAAATTTATTATATAATTATGATGTCAAATTAATTAACGATACACAAGTGACGTTATACTAAACACGTTTAAAAAAATTGTGATTAATGTATAATTAATTAGTGTTTTATAGTGATATATTAAATTTAATATACCGGTTTATATATGCTTCCTAGACAGATATATTAATTTTCAAAAAATTCTTAAGAGTGTAAGAATTTTTAACAGCTATCGTCAATTGTTTTTAATATAAAAATATTCCATAGAGCTTTACAAACTCGTAGGACTGCGTGAACTAATAATTAATAGTTATCACTTAATACTTGGTAGAACTATAACGATTTTTATGAGTGTATTATACTATCATTACAATACAATACTATCGTACAAGTACAGTGTATCTATCTATAGATATGAATGGTAGACGTAACCTTGAAAATAAAATTACGAAATTGCTTAATGTCATCCACTTGAGGCTGTGTCTCATCTAAAGCCCTCAACGAAAAAAAAAACTACCGCCTTAAACGTAACCACTATTCGAACAACCACCAACGACTAGAATTGGCCTTGCCACTAAATTAATGGTGATTTTCAATGTACAAGCGAATTACTTCAGGAGCTTTATCTTTTCGTGATGAATATTATTTCAACAGACTTTGTACCGAAAAAATCTCAAGATTTCAGCAATATGTCTTGATAAAGATGTTTAGTACTAAGTGGTAAATAGTACAAGATATTTATTGTAAGTTCACTTTTGTTTAAACTTCTCGAGGTATTGTTAATGTTTGTGCTATCGATATACGCGTAATTCGAATCCAGACACGATGATGATATATCGATATTTCGTTGATATTGTGATATCTGTCTTAAAAATGAGTGAACCCAGAGGAGGAACTGGGCGTTTAAGACGAATTTATTGTCCCTCGTAGTTTCGGTAGTGATTGAGTAAGTTATTTTTAAATAAACTCACAGTCATACACACAGGCTCAACCGATGTTTATTTAATATAATCATGTGCCTTTATCTACACTACCACCGTGACGAAGTTCACGTCGGTTTTGCCACTGGTTACCGTTCTCATACTCCGAAGATTCTCATGCTTGGTAACGTCCAGACGATTTTCACGATGGTGTAGGCTTTACGCACGTGTCTTCTGTGTTCTGCGTCTCGAGTCAAGGACAACGATAACGAGTTGAACACGTTGCTCGCGTTTATTTCCTAGAAAATCGCGTGTATCCAGATAATGAAAAAGCGTTGTTAGCGTTTTGACAATCTTACTTGTTCGTGGATCGGGATGCAATGATGAGCAACGATGTGCGTCTCACAGATCATTTTAAGGGGGGAGTTTTGCATTCGATCAAATGTACTCGAGGTAAAAAAAAATTTGAAATTATAAATGTGCGACCTTGATAGTCTACTACGTATTAATGGCGGAATGTCTCAGCTCGGTACTATTGCCAGAGCTAAAAATACTGCATGACACCCAGAAGATATTCATGAAAAATTTGACTGTAGTTCGAGATTCGCACACACAATTGTGGCAAGATATTGGCCAGATATTGGGCAGGTATCGACTGGAAATTTACTGCAGATTAGTCAAATATTGGACAAATATTAGTGAAAGAGTCGTTAGATATTACCCAGTATTACCCGAATGTTACGAACGTATTGGTCAGACATTGTACAGATATTACCAAGACATTTACTCACATATCGGGCGAATATTACCTGAATATTTGTGAGATGTTAACCAGATATCGCCGAGATATTGGCTAAATATCAGTGGAGTGAAGAAAGAACAGTTTAAGAAAGATGTAAATTATAAATATTCATCCGCGATACGCGGATGAATAATAGAAGACGAAACAAAAGGTGAGAAAACAATTAATTATCGAACGAGGATAACCGAGAAGAACTATGAGCTAAGTTTTTCACGTCAAATGGCCATGACCGCCGGCGAATTGCCTTTGGCCTTTTCTTTCCTCGAGGATTCACGACAGTAATATACCAATACGTTCATGTATTTATATGTATGCGAGCACACGTCGACCTAAGGCCAGAAGAGTAACGAGATGAGAAAGTACGTGCTCTGCGAACATCAAGATTCTCATTCTCCTCGCGGAGGCCCCGTTGCCGGAGATTTAATTTCACGGCACCAGCGACTCGCGACCAGAGATAAACTCACTGTGAGTTTTGCAAAGGAATTGTACCATACGCGACTCCATAAGATGAAATATTTTTAAAATGGCACGATGTATAAATCACGTTGAATCGCTTGAAACGTTGGATTACCGCATTTTCCGAAAGATTTCGATTGTTTATATTTTTCAGGAGTAGCTTTAAGGTACTCGCGAGATTTCAGCTACTGTTGAAAACGAAAATCATTTTTACGGAACAGATACCGAGATTGTCGTGGAAAATTCCTAAAGCCGGAAGCAATTGCCGCGTGGGATGTGCGGGGAATGAACGTTAGAGCCGCCCGAAGACCTCGAAGGAAGGAAGGAAAATTTCTATCACGCTATGCCCAGGCGCGGAAAGGAGGGAGAGAACACTCGATCGAGGGATGGAAGGAGACTCTGGCCTTGACCGATCGTGCTGCCCTTGAACCCAACCGGGGAGCACCGCTGAACTCTCACCAACACTGATAATATTTACGTGTGTTTGCAGTTATACCTACACTTGTACACGCATACTACACTCGAGGGAGTACGTGCACAGCAAATGGGGCGAAGTGGCGAACCTCTCTTGGCTGCTGCTCGACTCTTCTGCTTCCCTCGCTCCGACAGAGTCTTTGATATAATATCGTTGGGATGCCAGCGGGATTCTACGTTCACCTTTCCTCAAAAGCTTCCAAATGCCCTTTCAACTGTCACATAACTCTTCTCGTTGAACATAAGAACACTAATATGCTATTAATCCGTTTTAAAAAGACACTTTGACATAGTTTTCCAAACATATTTATTCATTATTCGTTAAACGAGTAATAAATTTTGTAAGTTTATCATGTTTTTGGACTTTTTTTTTTAAATAATAGGTCGAAGCCAACATTTGTCGCAATTTTGATTCTAACAGCTCGAAGGTTTGCACGATTTTCTAAAGTTAAATATTGCCACTCACATTCGGCAATATTTTTTTATCGTCTCAGCATTCTTTCGTTAATTATTGTCGCTTGATAGTCACGTTAATGATATTTATTCTAAACTAAAATTTAGTGATTTCAATACAAATATAAATAGCTACGTTTGCACCTAGATTATGAATTTAATTATTCAATTTTTTTTAACGTTGCCCGCGAATTTGCCGTTGAAAAAAAAAACAAATATTTTCTACTGGATGTTGTTATTAATGAATTATTATTATTAATAAGAAATAATTTTAATAAAATAATTTATTTCAACTGCATTGGACTCAATTGAATCGTTCGAGTAAAATCTTTTGCTAAAGCTGCACTAAATATATTGAATTAAGCCAAAAATAGAGAGAGAGAGTCCGATGCAGAATGTGTAAAGAGAGCAACCGAGTGCTTCCGGTCCGACATTTATTGGCTCCCAATCGAAAGAGGCTCTCCACAGGAATCATTTGGGAATCACTTTGCGGGATGGATTTATCGATGGTGAGATGGAACGCGATGGGAAGCCGGTATAGGGTGAACGTTCTCTTTCGTCCTTCAGCTCGTTGGATTACATTGGCGTATAACTGGGTAGGGGAGAGTCACCGAAAATCTCAGAGTCCAAGAGGGATAAATCCGGCGTCAACTTCCGACGAAGTTACTCGCGTACTCGGTAAAAATGTGCTTACGGAGAAAGTGAGCAAACGATAAGGGTGAAAGGGTCATTTCTCAGAAATTGGAAATGCTGTAAAAATAGCTCTACCCTTACTCTTTCATTGTCATATAATGGAAAGAATTAAGTAATCGAACACATGATCGATGCTAAAGAATAATCTTTGTTAAGTAATTTCTCGATACCATCTTATGATGTTTGTCGATTGATATAAAATAAATAAATAAATCTTTGACACTTTTTGAACATTGATCGTTCCGTCCTACCACTGATTTCTTTGTTCTTTTCAATAAATGTCGTTCTCTTTTCTTTTTTTACGTGTCATTTTCGTTTTTGATTCGATATCGATCGATACATTGTAAGAATTTTTTATTATAAACGTAAAACATAAAACATAGTATATAATAAGATGTGTAAGGGATGGGGGGGTTATGAGCACAGTTGTTTCACACGATCCTTGAAAAATGGTTAGAAACAATTCTATAGAGATCGCTCCAAACATTCCTCGTGGGATGGTTGCAGACATTTTTGGGAGACATTCTTAATGTTTTATATACGAGACATTCCACGTCACTTTAGTTACCGCATTTTTCAAAGTCATCCAAATTCTTGATTTTTATGTCGATTCGAGACAATATATATTCAATTCTGCGAAGATCGGCAAAAAGGTTTAGATTTTATAGCAATTAAAATTTTGCAATTCATGACTCCATCTTATTTCAAAATATCTGACACAATGAGCTATTGTTATGAACTTTATTATTTTATTATTGATAGGTTTGTTCCAGTGCCCGGAGTTCTTTCCCTTTTAACAGACCCAACCATTCCTCCCTATTACTTTCTCCTAGCACTCCCTATATATATTTCGCTAAGCTAACCTCTAACTTCCAATGCGTTCGTAGCTACACAGTACCGCATTCGCCACGAGTACAAGGAAACAGAGGAAAACCCGTGACGGTACAGACGCCCCTATGTTCTTCCAATTCCCCGGTGTATACACGAAAGTAACTTACTTAGGTGCAGATACCAAGAACTCAGAAAAACTGGCCTTCCGCTCAGTAATTGGTGCGTCAGTCGGTACACGGCAAAGCGTTCATCCAACCAAGTAGCGGCAGCACAGAATTCTCTTTAATTCGGGGATCGCCGAATCTGCACACCGATCGCTCAATCATCGTTGTCGGTATTTGTTACTTTATAATTGTTCACCTTTGACATAGCTTCTTCTATGAGAAAGCAACGTACAATGTTGTACTTCGTATTCTATTCGTCCAGTTGAATCCTCGAGTACACCGATATTTTTCTTCTTTATTCTCAACTTTTTATTTCTTCCACAATGTCTCGATAATATTCGTATACCCCACGAGTATACGAAGATGATACAGAAGAAGTTTCAATGGAATTTTCTAAAAATAATTTCAAGGATAACGACTAAGGAACGTGTTGGATTACGTCCAGCTGTACATTAAACGTACGAATATGGACAATCGACTCGTGTTCTCTTTCTCATCGCGTGTCGTTCCGCAACCAATTGTCTCATCGTCTCGTGTCTCGAATATCATCATTCGTCGTACTAGTGTTTTGGTGTCAAGCGGTGACTGGGCTGCTCTGAATAACAGGAAATAAGACACGCGGCATTGCCCGTGATCACGATATCGGCTCGTGAGATAAGCTGTTCGGAACTTTACAGTTTGTTAATTTTGACACCATATTACACAATGTGCCGCGTAGTCGACGCAAGGGCCTCCCACCTTCCATGAACTATGGCAATTGATTCGCGGACTCTTCTTCCCTTTGCTCTTGCCTTCGTGTATGTTGACAGACGAGACAGGCTGCTAATATCGCGTTCTGTTACACATCCGCTGTTTGGAAATTCTCGCGTCTGAAAGCTACGCCTCGCTATATAATTTGCCACACGCTTTCAGTTTCACGAGGGCATGTACGAACACTAATTCACAACGTTTAAGCCTATATGCATATATTTATCGTGACAACTGTCACCGGAGTGTTGCCCCTACTGGTCATATACCTCCGTGCCAGCGGAGCAAGTAAGATTAAAGCGATTACGTCGCTCGTTAAAACCTCCATTGCTCAAGGACGATTCTACGCTCGTTCACTCGTAAGATTCAGGATCGTAAAGTTAAAATCGTTTTATGTAATGAACTCGTATATCACATGTATGAGGCATTCTCTGACAATTCAGTAATTATTTTGCTGATTTTCTCTTAGATATTTTTCATAATTATTTAGATTTTACAACTTAAAAGTAGTTTCTGTAATTTCGTTCATATTTGCCCAAAAATGTATGAGTTGAATTTTTTTTAAAAACTATTAATATATTGGAAAGTTACGATAAATGTCAGTGTAGTTCCATTTAAATTATTATTTTTAACATGAAAAAAAAGCTTTTTCTCAACTAAATAATCAAATACATTTTGGGATAGCCCAATGGGACACTTTCGATTTTACTTTAAATTTTATAAAATGTACAGGAATTTCTGTCGAATACATAAAAAAAATTGGTAGTGCGAGCATTGAATATTTAATCAGTCAATTAAATTGATAATTGATGAATTTGAAGTAAAGTAGAAGATATCGTTACCGGCAAAAAAACTTTTTTAAAATTACTTTGCTCGCAAAATTCATTTTTTTCAGTTCAACAATAGAAATAAAAATGTAATTGCTATTGTATTGAAGATATCATTAGAAATGTACATTTTTACCATGCAACTTTCTTGTGCGATTCTTCTCAAGATATAAGTAGGTTTGATTCCTAATTTTTTGAGACAAAAAAAATGCTAAAAATCTCAGAAAGTACTCTCAAGTATTAGTAAAATTTTACTAATTATGATAAATAACTGAAAAAATAAGAGAAAAGTTGCTGAATTGACAGAGAATGCCTTATATATAAGATTCTGCGATGCCGGTTTAAAACATTCAGAGCGTCTCAATCTTTCTTCATGGTCGACGGCCTCGCGATATTATACAATTGACCCCTCCGAGTTGGAAACTGTTACATCTCTGTTTTTAAAATCGTCTTTTTTATTGCCACACGTTTAGTAATCTTCAATGCAAGAAGAAAAAAATACTTTCGTCTTCTTTCATTCCTCAAGAGAAGATAAGAGTGTTTTTATCTAGAATGATTTTTTAAAACCTAATTAATCTGTACATTTTTTTTCTTTCATAATATTCAAATGAGAATATCGCCATCTGTTGATTCCGAGTTAGAGTCACGAGTCTGCGAATTGAGAGAACTTCACGTGGGCCACAATTTAATAATCATTTACATTAAGGATCCTTTATGGATACAATCTCAACGAAAAGTTTCATTTTATCCGAATTTTTATAACTCGCGATAAGAGAAAAAACTCAGAAAGATCAACCACGTTGGGTCACAGTTTATTAAACGTTTACATTGCTGCTGGATACCTTATCGATACGTAAATTAAAAAATCAATCATATTGAAAATAGTAAGAATATTGTTTCAATAATAATAATTCGAAAAACGTTATCATTAAATTAGTTTCAAAAAAATGACCCTGTATTCTGAAAACTTTACAATAATTTACATTAAGGATCCTTTCTGGATACAATCTCAACGAAAAGTTTCATTTTATCCGAATTTTTGTGACTCGCGATAAGAGACAAAAACTAAGAAAGATCAATCACGATTTATTAATCATTTACATTGCTGCTTGATGCTTTCTTGATATATACGGAAAAATGAATCATATTGAAAATACTGAGAATATTACATTTGAATAATACTAATTCGAAAACCGTTATTATTAAATAAGTTTTTTAAAAAAATTACGTCTTCTGAAATAGTATATTGTAAGGTTAGGAATGAAACAAGAAGATTTCAGACGAGTGTCAAGTTAGCTGCCCAAACCGAAGGCGAGTATTGACATCGCACGAAGTATGAAATCGTATTTCATCCTGTACCACAAACTATATTTTTCATATAACCTGTATTGAAACTGAGAGTTTAAATATTTGTAGCCAGTCGAGCACGACAACTGTCAGATTGGTTGATCATTAGAATGACTTAAATATTCAGATGCTTACAACAAACAAATGCGATTCTGACAGGGATGAAATAAAGTTAGAAAGTAATGTAGCGAGCAGAAAGTGACGACTTTCTGCCCGCTGTAATTGCATTGGCTTGAAATTGGTTTGTTTCGACTGACTAAACATGCATTAAAACTCGTTGTTTCAATGGAGGTAAAATGAAAACATTATTTTATGTCTCAAGAGATCAATTCGTTGATTTTTCCAAATACGTACGATTCTTTAAAAAATAATTGCGAAAAAAAAAATATGTTTCTTAAATATGTGAAATTATTGAAAAGTTGTGAATTTTCGGTTTATTTTTGTGAGAATTTTTCGCGTTGCACATCAAACATAATTCAACCAACAGTTTTGTAATGAACAACCCTTGAAAATTCACAAACATGAAAATTTCCTAGTCACATGAAAATTTAATTTAAAAAAAAACATATGAGTTGGTAAAAATCAGCGAATTCATTTTATAAATAAAATATTAAGTTTTCTGATCTATTTTTAGTATTATACTAATAACTTTATGGCATTATTATTATTTATTATTCGAGATCAATGTTCTTAGTACATTAAGTTGATTGATTTTGTAAAGATATTTCTCTTATCGCGAGGTACTTTAATTCTGATCGAACTTTTGACTGAGAGCGTATAAGTCAAGCATCCTTAACTCGCCAACTCGCGCCAGTTATATTTTATGTGGATGGACGTTGGAACTGGATCTAGATAAGGCGTATAAAGGCCAAAATTGATAAATCTCAATACCGTTCTTTAATAATCTTTAATCAAAAGAAAGTTTTTGTTCTCTTACAAGTATCTACGTCGATTCGTTTTAAATTTGGGTCACAAGTAGGTGAGATGATAGGCATAAAAGCCTATCAATACATATTAATATATTGAATATACTTGATATATTCAAATAAAGAAAAAATCAATAACTTTGACTAATTAATTTGTGCTAGCAATATTTTTTGGAAAAAAAAAAAAAAAAACTTCGAATCAAAATGGATTATTTAACGTCGTTTTAAATAATCGTTTACCAAAATAGTTGACTTAGAATCTTCGTTGATTCTTAAGACGATAAAAAAACGCTGTTTCACCGAAAGACAATTTGTTGTTGCAAGTAACAACACGATAAACATTTGTTTCATTCCCTCGCTGGTTAAAGACAAATATCTCCGTAGAGTAATCAGAAATTGGAATAGAAATTTAACAAAATGAGAGAACGAATAGCCTGTAATAGTAAAAGTCATTAACAATTAGATAAGCTCTGAGATTTTACGAGCTATATTTTATGCAGATGTTATAAATTATTTTCTATTGACGCGTGTGCGACATACACAGCCATCGATAGTTACTTATCGTAAAAGCTTAATACAACAATTAACCAAAAGCTTATAGTTTCATTGATAAATCATGTTTCGTTATAACTTTAATTAGAGTAGATAATAAAACCAAGAATCAATCGATCTTAGAAAGATTAATTGATACGGTTAATTCCGATCGGAATAATTCCTTTCCCTCGTTGCTCTGTACATTAGTAATATACCTAATTGATACAATTATAATGAGTGGGTAATACATCAAAGTACATGAGAGAGCACACGGGGCCGACGTGTCAACGGCCTGTTCACTATTCAGCGCAAGTGCGCGGCGCGCGAATCGGGTGGCGTTCCGCGGGGGCGTCGCGCCGACAGTGCCAGGGGTCGTTGCCACGGCGCCTGGACTGTTCGAGAACTCTGCTCGCATCTCTTTCTCCCAGCAGCTCGTACGAGATATCGCAGTACTTGCTTCGCTCTTCTTCGTTCGGTTTCGTTCCTCCTCGTTCTTCCATCCGAGAGCACTTCGACGTTTACTCGCGTGTGTCCGCTACTGCTTCTGCTACTGGTGTACGAAGAATCAAGCTGCTGCATTCTTCCGCTACACGGATAATGGCGAGTAAGAAAGAGATTACCGTAAGGACCGGTGCTCGCCTAATGTCTCTAATTATTCTTAGACGCATCGCGTAACCTGTATCTAGTCTGTTATATCTATAATACATACAGCGGAGTACACTCGTCGAAGGTACGCAACCGTATCCCGTTCGATATCTTTGTGAACGGCCGGAGTCCACTTTGCTAATTGATTTCGATAACTCAGAGTCTTTCAGAGGGCATTGAGTTCGTCGCTTTGTTCGGCACGAGGTGCGCGATATCATTCGAGATTCGAGGTCGTCCGATTGATGAGTCACGAGCGATGCTCGCTAAAATCTTCGGTTTTAGCAGCACACGCGCGTGGCGGAATATGACCGTTGGATGATCGTTTACCACCGACTCATCATCTCTCCGCTCAGCTATCTTCCTCTCTCGCTGTCTTTTTTTCTCACTCTGGTAATATATTAGCTTTGCCTTGAAAATACAGAATACAGCATGTGCTCCACGTGTGCCACTCCCGTGGAACTTCGGAAGGCTCTATCGATTCGGCATTAGCTGTCTCGCCAAGAGAAAGAGAGATGAGAAGAGAGCGAGAAGTGGCTCGTTGCCTCCCACGTATCCGCGTGGAGCACTCACGCACATCGGCGAGGGGATACCGCGATCTTTAGCAGCGGGAGATGACCGATCGTGTATATAGCTCCCTTCTCTCGATATCTCTTCTGCTTTAGGAAGCAATCGCACCCACGGCCTGTGATAGGTTTTAATTGCTTTTTATTTACGAACCATCTCATGCGGGCCTACGTCACACGACTCTTTAGCTTCGTTATAGCGGAAATTTTGATAACGCTAATCAATTTATTTTCGAGATTTCAATGTCAGAATTCACAGTCTGAAACGTTCGGAAAACGTGCTTGGCCTCCTTAATGTAAACGTTAATATCTTGAGAACTATTGGAGCAACGGAGCTGAAAGTAGATACACGCGTAAGGCAATGAATTCTCTTTGATCGAAAAAAAAAGAAAGAAAAATGTGTTCAATATTTAAAGAAGAGAACTTCTGAGAGTAGGGATGGGGGCTCGAGCTTGGTACCATTGGATAGCTTTTTTAAATATATTGAACACGTTTTTTGTTTATTTTTAGATCCGATGTGTATTTCTTAAGTTATTCGACCGTTTCCAGATTTTTCGGACACACTATATATATTTGCATCTGTTTAAACTTAGAAAAATTAGATGGAAACGAAATAAAAATTTATACATGCACCTAATAACGTTTTAACGATGTTTGATATAGCTCTTGGCTAATATCGATAAAGGAGTTCAAAAACTCTTTAAAAAGTCCTAGAACGTCAATAAATCATATTTAGAAAAAATGTATCTATCCGCGCGTATATGTGTAATGAGGTTGCAAGATTGTAATGGATATATCTCGAGAACGGGTTACCCGATCATCCAAAAACTTTGTACATGGGTCGGGTTCCAACCTCCGTCAGTTTCCTGCAAATTTTGGCCAAATAGCTAACGGGTGTCTCATTCCATGGTTGCTTGAATTTTTCGAAAAAGGATGTACGCTCTGTAGCTTTCTGTAAATTCTGAGCTATCGAGTTAAAACTTTCTACAAGTATAGGCCAGGTGACAAGGTTTTTTCGGTATTGAGTTTGGCATGAATCGATCAAGGCTTTCTGATTTTATTGAATCATAAATTTTGGTAATTTTTCGAATAAAAAACTATTTTTGGTCTGACTCTCGTAAATTGTTATCTATCAAAATTAAACTTGGCATAAAAATTGGCTAGGATACAAGGATACTTGATCTTGAATTTTGTGCGAATCGATCGAGGGGTTTTAACTTTATGAAATTACCAAATTTTCAATCTTATTTTAAATTTTAATACCACTTTCTCTATGAGGAAGCCAAAATTGAGATAAACATTCCCCGTAGAGGAGATTCTGTGGATTGGAACTCTTCTTCTATTATTACAATTCTAACTGTAATGTGTACGAACGATGCGATTTTACGAAATTTTATTTATTTTGATTCGACAATACTCTAATTTTCTAAAATTTTCGACCAAAGTTTGTATAAAATACAAAAAAAAACTACCTCTTAAAATATATAAGAGAACAAGTCTGTATAGTTAGTCCA
Source organism: Cylloceria caligata (assembly GCA_963942595.1). Taxonomy (NCBI): domain Eukaryota; kingdom Metazoa; phylum Arthropoda; class Insecta; order Hymenoptera; family Ichneumonidae; genus Cylloceria; species Cylloceria caligata. The sequence continues at coordinate 45,697,347 of OZ012708.1, forward strand.
TGCACATTGCTTTCTTATTATTTTCCACCTTTATCAAAGCCACTCCAAGTGCTGAGGAAATATGGTAAACAATTTTGTATTCTTTGTAGAGAAAACTTTGTTAAAAGTGAAAAATAATGAAGAAGCAATGTGCAAGATTTAACTTTGCAGGCTTCTTTAAGAACGCTTCAAGTACACTAATCTTATGTTTATCCGTATACACTTATCTGCTAAAATCTCATAAACATATAAAATTATTTATAAATTTATAAAAATTATAAAAGTTAAATCGAATGTAGATATTTTTTAACAAATGTCACGAATTTTCAACACTTTTACCGATTCTGTCCAAATGCAATACCAACCAACCTTAGGCGTTACTTCCTTTTTATTCAAAATTATAGCCCGATAGCTCGCAATTTGTTAAAGTTAGAGCGTGTTACGTCGTTTTGCATTAAAAAACCAAATGTAAAAACTTATAGAATTTCAAAAACTCTACAGATTTTAATGAAATATTGCACGACGAAAGAGGATAGTTACGTACGTATCTACCTTCGTGCAAAGTTTCAAACTGACAGTTCAAACTGTTCTCTAGTTATAGTCGATCAATGAACATGTTTAATTACATGTGGTACACACGCACACACGCACACGCACACACACACACACACACACACACACACACACACACACACACACACACACACACACACACACACACACACACACACACACGCACGCACGCACGCACGCACACACACACACACACACACACACACACACACACACACACACACACATATATATATATATATATATATATATACACATACATGCACAGACGCGCGTACCCACACCGTACATCTTTTCTAATTATGATTTTCGGATTATTCAAAATATTTTAAGTCCTCTGACGTGAAAATTGTCAGAGAATCCAAAGCTTTCTCCGCGAGGAAGTAAAAGTTACAAAGTAAAAGCTTGCACGTTCTTACATATTCTTTTACACCATAATCCGTAAAGTTTATTCCATGAGAAACTCAAAATTAATAACAAGATTTCTCCATAGCAAAGGCTGCGTGGATGAAGGTTCAAAAGAATGAGGAAGCAACGTATTTGATTAGATAACGGCTGTTGTAAATCTCATTGAGATTCGTATTATTATTGCAAGATACCCGTCGATGATAAACACAATTTTATCCTCAGCTACCAGAATCTTGTGAGTTATTATGGAGGCCTTTGAAGGGTATTTGCACATGCGTATATACAATATATAATCGAAACCCCGATAGTGGGCAGAATCTCAATGAACCGGGTTTATTCATAATCATCACCGAGCTCCGAGCGTCAGTTTCGATTTCGGGATCAATGAGTATTCAGTGAAACAAGAATAGATAATGCATGAAGTGAAAGAAGCATTTCGCGAACAATGTAGATACTTAATGTATTCCGACAACCAAGAATTCATGTTCATTTAAGATCTTAATGATTCCATTCGCTAAATTCGACAGAACGAAATGGACGTGGAATGATTTGGTTTAACAAGATTTAGCGATAAGATCAATATTTTGCTTCGTCGACTGTAGATCCATTTTCGTCATTTGACATGTTGGCAAGAAAAGAGTTTGTTGTAGAAATCATTAAGTGACAGAAGGTTTGCCAACTTGATAGATCACCGAATATAAAAAATGGGTTGAGGATAGGTCGATAATAGTTCATGACCGAAATATTTCGCGTATGGAGAGCTCGATAAATACAAAAATTGTGAGATCTGATTGACAATTTAAAAAATATGAACATTCTTTACTTTTCCTATTGCTGGATTTAATTATTTTTTAATTAACATCAAAGCTCTTACTACGAACGTAAGTTCAATCAATAATTAAATGAAATCATGTATCTACTTAATTTTATAAAATGTTATTAAGTAACAGAGAAAGTACTTTATTTAAACTTTTATTCATGAAATAAAGCGCAATTACAGTTGAACACATTATCTATAAAAAGATAACGAATATGTATTCGTAGACACCGCAGGTTATTTTTATAAAATATAATCTTTTCATTTAATTGTTGGATAAATAAATAAATAAATAAATAAATACTATTTCAGAGATAGCAGCAGGTGTGCATAATCTGTATAATATCATGGAGTTAGATCACAATCATGTGGACAAGGAACCAACGTAAACGTTATAACCACAAAAGTAATTTTTTAAATAAAATGAATACAATTTAATATCGATTTCAACTATTAAAAGGTTTCGGGAAGTTGAAAATTCGTTGTACTCCTCTTAATAAGGCACGGTACGAAATAAGAGATGCAGCTGAGAGCTCTAAATTCGTGTCGCTGCTCTCAGCGTGTCTGATGCGCGATGCGTGTACGAATAGAGCTATAGCTACGACTAGGTAGAGTATAGCCGCACACAGTTAATTAATTACGATATACACGTTTATACCGCTGAATAACAGGTATGTACGCAATTTTTTTGAACATTTCAATTAACGATCAATGAATATCAAGTGTATTAATCGAAACAATTCCGATACAAATGAATACACGAGGTAACGTAAAGAAAATATTCATTAAAAGAATACGAAAAAAAAACCAACGTAAAACATTTCTAGCGGCAAAGAAATTCTTGAAAATCGTATTTGTTACTTAATTTGGCACAACTTGAAATAACATTTGTGTTTTTAATTAAATTAATCAATAAATACGATTTAATATCGATTTGAACGATTTAAATGTTTCGGGAAGTTGAAAATTCGTTGTGCTCCTCTTAATAAGGCGCGATATCAGATAAGAGAAATGGCTGAAAGCTCTAAATTCCTGTCTCTGCTCTCAGCGTGTATGATGTGCTATGCGTGTACGAATAGAGCTATAGCTACCTCTAGGTAGAGTATAGCCGCGCAAAATTAATTAATTACGATATTCACGTTTTTACCGCTAAATAAAAAGCTTCTACGCAATTTCTTTGAACATTTCAATCAACGGTCAATGAATATCAAGTGTATTAATCGAAACAATTTCGATACAAATGAATACACGAGGTAACGTTAAGAAAAAATCCATTAAAAGAACTGTTAAGACAAACCAGAAAAATGATTTCATGGAACGAGAACCTACGAAAAAAATCTAACGTAAAACATTTCTAGTGGCAAAGAAATTCTTAAAAACTTATCATATTTGTCACGTAATTTGGCACAACTTGAAATATCATTTGTGATTTAAATTAAATCAATCAATTAATTCGATTTAATATTGATTTAAACTATCAAAAGGTTTCGGGAAGTTGAAAATTCGTTGTGCTCCTCTTAATAAGGCGCGGTACGAGATAAGAGATGCAGCTGAGAGCTCTAAATTCGTGTCGCTGCTCTCAGCGTGTATGATGTGCGATGCATGTACGAATAGAGCTATAGCTATGTCTAGGTAGGGTATAGCCGCATACAGGAGCCGTTCGGAAGTAACGAGATACAAATAGAACCTAGGGATTGCGGTGATGACGGTGGTAGTATTCCGCTGGTCGTCGGTCTATCTATATAGTACACGTCTACGTGTACGTTGGCTGTACGGAACGAGGTGACTGGCCCCGTATTAGGTCACATTTGCGCGCGCTCTCGTGAGAGAACTCTGCCTATGTGCCGCTCGTATAGTACACAGTCTATAAGTGCACATACATTTTCATACGGCACAGTGGTACGTGTAATACAGCAGCTACTACCGTGGCCACTGGTATTTCGCGCGAGCATTTGCCTATACACTTTGACCTCGCTCGAGAGCGAGGCGCGCGGTAGCAGCTCGCACCAAACCCGAATCCGACGTCAATGCAGGGTGTTATGAAGAAGTAAAAAGAAAAAAAAATTAATTAAATATGAATGATAATGCAAGAAACAATTGTCGATATTATTATCACTCCCATGAATAAGACATTTTCATTGCCATTCATTTTCAGTAGTATAAGTTACTCTCTCGTCCGGCGATCATTCACACGCAAAGTTCGTTGACCTCGACGCTCAGGGAATGACTCTCTCCCTTTCTCGACTTGTATTAAAAAATAAATTTTTTCTTCCTTGATTCTTTATATTATTTTATTTATTTTCGTTGAGAGATGGCGGAAATCGAGTTACGGATTCCGGGGGGTTCGTACCCTCGTGTTTTAGAATTGCAGGGGGTGAACGGAGGGCAATATATTGGAAACAAAGGAGGTCGTGCAGACCCGATGGCCGGGGATGAAACGGAACAGCGGTGGCGGCGGCGGCGGTGGCCCTTACGATGCGGAGGCTCGACTCACCCGGTGAAATGTGCTGTTCCCCATCGTTGCACGGGAGAGCAAGCGAGAACGATGGACTCGATAGCTCGAGCGATACCACGAGAGTGCTCGCTCGAGAGGGAAAAAGAGAGAACGAGCGAGAGTAAAATGCGGGAGTGCGAGTTGCAGCGGCACCGTTGGCGGTGGAGGTGGCGGCGTCGGTGGTGGTGGTGGTGGTGGTGGTGGTGGTGGTGGTGCTGGTGGTGGTGCTGCTGCTACTACTGTAGCGTTCGAGAACTAAACCAGCAAGCGGCAAGAGGAGGCGAGAGTGTATACTATGCTGTGTCTCGGGGGGCAACGACCGTCGACTCGCGGATTCCCGAGCAGGGAACTCCGAGCAATTTTCTCAGCCGGCTCTTTTGCGGTTACGGTGTAAGAAGTGTAGCACGACTATACGGTAATGCACCAAGCAGTACTGTAAATGTTCTACTCGTACACGATCATTATTCTATTCTCGATTAATTTCATTCAATTTATCCTGCGATAGTTCGTATCGTAGTTCTTGGGCATCGAACTTGTAATATCATTAGTTTAATCAAACAATGAATAATCAAAAGTGTACAGAGGAGCCAAGGTCATAGAATTCATATTTAATTTCATTGGAAACGATTTATTGGACACGTTTAAGACTTACAATTATGTAACATGATCAGTGTAAATTCGATTACCCTCATTGTTCATGATATCTCGGAATGAATCAAATAAACTTTATCTCGTTTTATTTTGAGAATGCGCCTAAAAAGTATTTTATAAAAATGTTTTTTATTATTCACCAGGCGTTAGCGATCAAATGTTATTTTTGGTTAAGTTAGTAATGTTAAGTATACGAAGTATCGGTGAATAAGTAGAACAAAGCTATAGTAGCATAACATCGTGACGTGACACCGGGAAAATTGAACGAGTCATCGAGATCGTTGAAACAATGAGATTCGCGTTGATGATTTTGGCGCGTAACGCTAAAGAGTGCGGTGCCCCGTAAAGATCTCGGTCGTCGATCGTCGATGGAGTATAATATACCGGTTACAGAGACGCCGCGGTATCTACCGTGTACAGTAAAGTCTGAAGTACAAACGACGACAACGTGGTCAACGACCGCCCTGACAGCAGGCGCCATCCATTTGTACGTCGTCTTTGAAGTGGAACGAGTAATGCATCTGGATTTTGCACGAGAATTCTCCCGAAAATCGCAATTCTTTCTCAGTCCTTGCTATCTTCCGCGTTCTGTAGACAGGGTAAACGGTATGACGATTGACCCCTTAAGCATGAAACGCAGATGTTGGCATATTTCAAAGTATCGTTAACCATTTAGTTAATAGCGTTTAGTCACCTTGGTAGAACACTGAATATTTTATCTATTCAAAGGAATAAAAATGTTATAAACATTTCTATTAACATGTTGCTCTGTCTACGCACCGTGATATTTACAGTGTACAGAGCCCAGTTACTGTTTGTTGTAACTAGACCTTTGGTATCATGGCAAACATTTTTTACGACCGGTTGTACAAGAAAATTTATAAATAGTTCAAAGATAAGACATTTTTATCTTTTTACAAATCATTGAAATTAATTTATATCTCGAGTTACAGTCATCGGTTACACCTGCCAATCACTATTTTATGTCTCGTAATTCAATTCGATCAATGGCATATGCTTGAAATGAATGAAGAACTTCAAAATTCGATTCGTAACTGCATAAGACACTGACACTGCCTCTCAATAACAGATATGTCAAACAAACTCCAATTTAATACAAAATATATTACATTATCGCTCTTTTCCTTATCGATCGCGTTTCGTTATTTCCGACATTTACCGTAAATTTCACAGACAGTCTGTCAACGCTGTAGGATAATCTCGATGCGTTTGGTTACAGGTTTGTCATCGTAATAGCTGTAGCTTTGAGCTAACTTCACAGCCGTGTCGGAAAGTTTTGTGCCGTTACGAGCTATGCAAATTTTCGTAAAACATCAATGTTTCCGATTATTTTAGAGCCAATCACCTGGGAGGGTAGACTAACAATTACACCGTTTACCCTACTTATTACTACTTGCGTAACTGTATAGCCATCGTGATAAATCATTGTAAAAAACTTAGAAGTCAAACGGGAACTACATATCAATTGTAATAACTAAGCAGTGAAAAAAAAAGTGACGCAGGTATTGCCAAATTTTTTTTATACCATATTTATTCAATCTCTCGATTTAATAACAAAAAAAAAGGAATTATTAAAAAATGGCGGAGCCGGTAAGGAAACGGTTTTTCTTGACGCACGCGTCGATGGTGATAATCCTCGGGGAAAAAAGTGGACATATTTATAGTTACATAATAGATGTCCCTTCCGTGTGAATAAACAAAAATAATTTTGAAAAAATGTACAAATGTACTCTCATTTGTACATTGAAAAAATTTTATTTTTGTTGATCAAAACTTTTTGACTCAATTTTTTACTACTAAATTATTTATTTAAAAAAAAATGGAGTAATTAATGTTAAATTTTTCGAGGTTCAATCAATAGGTATTGATTAATAGAACGTGCCGTACAAATTTGAAATTGATCGGAATCTCGGTTTGTGAATTTCAACTATCACGAGGTCAAATAAAAAGCGATTCGTTGGAAAACGGTTTTGAAGTTAGCGGTAGGAATAGTTAGCTACTAGTAATTCCGGGCAAGCGACCGTGTAAGTTTAACATTTTATACAGATATAGCGTCTCAATTCGGTTAGTAGGATGGAGATTTTTTCGAAACACAACTCAGGGTGCGAGATAAATGATCGCGATTTTAAGCGCGGAAACTAGAAGCCAAAAAAATAAAAGGTTAGACGCTCCAAATACGGTGGCTTCAATATTTTTTCCCCAATTTTTTATTCCGAAAAGCTCTAAATATTCTTGAAAATTTAGTCTAATGTAATATCGAAGAAATATCTTTTTTTATTAATATTTCTCCTGTATATAAGGCCTTAAGTTCGCCCCCGATCTTTATTACGTGCATCATTGTGTACCTCGTATATCGCTGAATAATAAGATTGCACGGAGATTCTTTGAAAATTCCAATCAGTTATCAATGAATATCAAGTGTATTCATCGAAACAATTTTGATAGAAATGAGTACACGAGGTAATCTAAAGAGATTCCGTTAAAAAAAAACTCTACAGATATTTTTTATCAGTGGAATTTGTTAACCAGAACAATTATTTCGTGGAACGAATAAATGAATTTCATGGAATCTACGAAAAAAAAACCAACGTAAAACATATCCACCGATAGAGGAATTCTGCGAAGAAAAATGCAATAAAAAACATTACATCGACATCGGCTGTAACTATAATAATTTGACAACAAGCCTTATGTAAACTCATAAATATTTCGGTGGTTTTGTATATTAAAATAGCATTTCGACTTGCGAGTCAAAATCTTTGGGAGATATAAATTTAAATATATGAAACATCTCTTGAAAATGAAATAATATTAATGAATATTCAATCGATTTAAGTGAAATAGGAACCCAAAGAGCAATTTCTAATTAAAAATAGCAGATAGAATATAGAAACTAAAAATTATATGAATATAATTGAATTTAGCTTGGACAACATGGCGACAAGATATTCAAGAGTTGAATTTACCTTGAAATCGATTAATCACGATTTCTCGAGTGCAAATTTTGAATTTTACATCAAACTTGTCAAGTAAAAAATTACTTTTGCAATCAATATAAATGATTTAGTATCTATTTGTCAGTGTGAATAACCGAGGATCACAAGTTACAATATTCAAAACGTTAAGTATGTCATCACTGTAATTAAAATTGGATTAATAAGAAAAAACAAATATTTAGATAAATGAAATTTTTATCGGAATTTTTTTCTTTTCCTCCGCACAAGATATTTCTAAATAAAAGTAAAATAGAAGTCACAGAAATTGTATACTAAACGGTGACCTATTTACCGAGTGCGGAATGCTCTCGTTTTAGCTTCATGAAAATTTAGAGAACGACGCGGTTGGTTGACTCCATTTCTCGACTGATCTCGACTTCTGATAAAACTTTAATAGATTCTCGAACCTTTACGAGGTCAGAAAGATTAGAACTGTACTAAACCATCGAGGTTCTCTCGTTGTTGCTTCGTTGTTTTCTTTCGTGAGCGACGAGCAATGAACTCTAGTGGCTGCCGGGCAGAGGAAAAATAACGACGAAGAGGATGAACCGTTAGCACGGAACACAGAGACGAACGCGCGCCGTCTCACGTTCTCCCTCGTAGACCGCGCGCCGCGAGCTACACACCACACTAGTGTAATAATACCTACACTTTGCTATATATGAGTAAGGAAGCATTGCAAAGGGGCAACGACTTTATCGAGCCGCAAGACACTCTCGACGCTCGAACAGCGCGCGATATTGTCTCGGGACACGATGGAGTTCCGGTCGATCGATAAGATCGTCGACTGTATCGGACTCGCGATATCGCACAGTACAGTAGATCGATATACTTATTACGTAACGCACCGTGTAATATTGTATAACGATCAAAGACCTGCGAGTCTCGTTTGGGAGGAGGGTTCAACGAATCAATGAGCAAAAGACATTCGTTTTCATCGAAATCCATGCAGAAGAAAATAAATTTAAATCATATTCGCGTACGGTAACAAAAAGTACGAGTGTCACGTATTCCAAAAATTACCATAATATATCAATTTATTTTTATTTTACGATACACCTTTTTCTTCAATATTTCGTTAATTATTATAATTCAAAAGTCCACTGCGTATAATATAATATGTTTATTTTATTATCAATGTTATTAAATAATAACTATTGAAAGTTAATCATAGAACTTATTACCAATTAATTCAACCTAATGTTATTAATTTTGTGACAGATAACACGAGTAATTTTTCATAATCAAATTTCGTAATTGATGTCACGCGTCGGTATAGATATGTTATATAATAACGAAATGTAAAAATTGATTCGACAGTGTGTACTTTTCATCGAGGCTTGGCAGTTACAAACGAAAGGGCGTTATATATATTTTTTTATTCCGAGGGGAAGAACCCGAGTTGGGAAGCGATGGAGTAACGAGGTCAACGCGCCAGGGGACCGAAGCTGACGTCAGCGCGTTTCGTTAATCGAACGCGTTATCTCGTTAACGAATCTACCTTGCATCACATGTATATACAGTGTACTGTACTGGTTGTATATGCGGGATAATACCGTGCACTTCGGTTCAAGAGCCTTTCAGTCTGGCCAAGCCCACTAACGAGCGTGTGTGCGGTACACGTAATACGAAGGTTTCCTGTTACTCGTCGAACGAAAGCGGGCCTTCTGTCTTTCCTATAGCTGTTCCGCTAAGCAGACGGCATTGAGCCTCACTCCGGACACCCGGAAGTTTAAACATTTTTGAAAACATGCGTCACGTCTACTCGTGAAGCACAATTATTTTCGTCTCGATGTTCAATGCCGAGTCTTTGCACGCATAAACCTCTGGAGAATTTTACGACATCGAATATAATACAGTAACATCTAACGGCGATTGATCTCCTTGGAGAAAATAATTTATTAACATTTTGTAATAATTAATATATCGATATACGAATTTTTTAGATGCATTTACCGTTGTATTAATTTATACAGATGACGTTCAACTTGGAGAATATTTATGAAAACGTGTGTCAAGTCTTCTCGTGGATTACAAATATTTGTATCTTGTTATTCAATGCCGAGTATTTGATCGCGTAAACAACTGGAGGATTTGACGACATTGCAAATAATACAATCGTCAATAACAGTGCTTGATCACTTCAAGGGAAATAATTGATTAACATTTTGTGATAATCAATATACCAATGTACAAAGTTTTAATGCACTTACCGTTATAATATTATTTGTACATACAAACTTACTTTATATATACATTTTACTCTCGTGTTAATTTATACAGATGACGTTCAACCTGGACAACATTTATGAAAATATGTTTTAAATCTTCTCATGGATTACAAATATTTTTTTCTGGTTATTCAATGTCGAGTCTTTGCTCACAGAAGCGACTGGAGGATTTAATGACATTGCAAATAACACCAACGTCAATAACAGTAATTGATTACTTTAGGAGAAATAATTTATTAACATTTTGTCATAATCAATATATAAATATACAACATTTTTATGCATTTACCATTATAATGTTATTTATACATACATTTTACTTTTATGTTTATTTATACATACGAGGTTCAACCCGGACACGATTTATGAAAACGTGTATTAAGTCTTTTCGTGAATTACAAGTATTTTCATATCGTTATACAATGTCGAGTCTTTACATATCTAAACGACTTGATGATTTTGTGATATTAAAAAGAATACAATTACCTGTTACAATGGTTGGCCACTATATGGGAAAACAAGAATGTAAAGTTAGAACCTTGCACGTTCCTTTATCATGATATTTCACCTTTCACAAAGCCACCTCTGTGTAAAAAATAAGTTAAATCATTTTGTTATAAAGTTTATTATCTTACACATTTTAGTTGTACAATATTTTTGAAAACGTTCGTTAAGTTTTCTCGTGAATTACAAATATTTTTGTCTCGTTATTCAATGCCGAATTCTGTTAAATTATACAGACAAGGTTTAAGCTAATGTGTTTGTGGGGCTGGGCTTATTGGTACTTCCTACGATATATCTTACTTATCAAAGAATCCGAGTTGTCTACAAGGTTAATGACTCTCTAGTCGACAGTCTCTAGTCCACACGATGACAAATTCGTATTCGCACGTTTGGCTCTGGTTGTCCTGTTTTCTGTTTTCTGTTTTTGTCCTCTGTCTCAACTTACGGTCTTTCATCATCAAAATATTAAACGACAAAATAAGTGCTACACGTCGCCATTTTGGACGAGCCTACAGGTTAAATTCCTTTCTTAACTCTATAGTTTCTATAAATAATGTAACTTAGTGTATATAAAAAAAACTTAGATATCGAGCGCAAGGGTTAAAAAGCAAGACTGGCGTCAAAGCACATTGGCAAAAGGGCCAGTCACTGTACAATTCGCTTTGCGCTACAAATATAAACCTCGTCGATAAAACGAGTTAACTCGATTGAGTCTACGATCGACAGTGTTTATGGAAGAGGGGAGTCAGAGGCAAAGGGTGCGGAAATGGGTTGACGGGGTAGGGTTTACCGAAGAGGAAAGCGATTTCATCGCTAGCCAAGACCTTGCGGTCTTGACACTACCGTTTATTGATAGGACCACGTAGTCATCGAGTGACGTAGGCTGTAAAGCTGTATATGTATAACATACACGAGAGCGTGTGTATCCGAAAGAACCTTGAATCGCTTCTACGACGCACTAGCTCATCGCGTACAAGACTCGAGCCGAGTGTCCAATCAGAAAATTGATTTTATTTGTAAAGTTCGAGCCTGTACGAGAACCTCAATGGACACGTGATAGTTCGGAAATCAAGTGTTCGCCGGCTTCTCTGTATCAATGTTACGCGTATCATAACGTTTCCACTCGTAACGCGTATGGTTTTCGAGTTAACGACGTTATGACACTTGACGGAACCAAGATCGGAAGACTCGCAAGAAATGAGGCTTAATAAAAATTCGTATAGCAAACCTTGATCGACGTTCATTGAGGCAATTACATGGCATGCATACGCGTGGACATCGAACCTACGGTATAAACGAAAAATTCTTCGACCGTAAAACCGTGGCTCTCTATGTATCTTTCGATATATAAGCTTGATTATTGTCCCCGAGTGTCACTTAGACCTATCAAACCGAATATAATCGAGGGTACGCGTGTGTGCACGCGAGAGAATCCACTTAAGCTCGAGCGTTTGGTCATTCACCCGACTGTGTATGCTCTTGAACCTTCAGGGTCATCGCTTTTATAAGAGTCTGCGGGCACACTGACGCCCTGCCTGTCCTCTTATCACTTTGGTTAACCAGCTATATCGAATTACACGTAGTGTCTTGATATTCGTTATCACGCGCTCTAGCTTCTCCCGACGAGATAGTGATTGCTAATATTAGTTAAATTTAAAAAAAATTATGTCCGCGCAAAAGACAAAAAGATGTTTGTCTGCGGAAGAGGCAAAAAAAAATTACGTCTGCGTAAAAAAACGAAAAAATTATTTATTTCAATATATTTTACAATCTAAATTTATACTTACGTTTTTATTAATTTTCTATGTCGCATATTTATTTAATTAATCCTTCGATTGCACACTTTATTCATTACTTTACTTTAAACTCTACCGCGAATTCGCAACAGTTGTTATCGGTGATTCGTATCTTCATTTCAAATTAACCAGTCAAATGATAATAAAGTAATTTATCAAAATAAAATGATAACCTAATCAAAACTATAACAATATTTAAGTCGATTTAGAAACGATACGGACAAGGAATACGAAATTCATTTTACGTATTCGCACCGGTGTGTTATCAAAGGTTTGAAAATAAATTAGAAAGTTTTTTAAGTGGAAATGGTAGATAAAATAAAAGTATCACAACTCTTGAAACAACTCAACCGAAATGTCACTAAAATTTTTAACTTTATTGAAATTATTATTCTCGTAGTTATCAAAAAAAAAAAAAGTACGTTCGAATAGCGAAATTGATTCAATGAATCTCTCGTTCTCTGCCATTTTGGCAATTAAGCTGGGACAGTTAGGGGACTCAGTTTGAACTCGGTGTTGAATTGCATCCTGTAGAAACGATGCCCTGCTCCTAAAATTCGTTAAGGTCTTCCCTTCCCCATGAAAAAGAATTATATCCAAAGATTTATACGAGATATGGACGTCTGAGATATATCTTCTAGAATATATCCGGCTGATTTATAAATAATGTATAAATAATATTTTGTCGTTAATAAATATCCTGTACATCTCTCGAATATACTTTATTTCCATGGGGGTTAAATCGCTACAATGATTTTTATATTTATTTTCAAATTTTACTATCCATTGTATCTAGATTTTATTGATCGAATAAATAAAAGTTGAAAAGAAAATTAATACGAGAGTCGGAAGGAATGCCGTGAGTCTCGGTCACCCCACGGGAACAATTTGTCTTCCCCGCTGTAAACAACGTACTTTCTCGTATGTGGAGCAACGACCTTCGAATTCAATTACCCGACGTAGCTCGGTGGTACGGGGTTCACGAACTCTGAAAGGTACGAGTCGTGTGTACGAGTGAGAGAAGAGACAAGCCCGGGTATGTCGGCTCGAGGATGGATGGTACAGTTATGTCCTCCGCCTCCGCCACTTCCTTCTTCCCAAGTTGTTCACAATGAGCGCGAAGCTGCTCCGCTTCTATTTTCGCATATATAGCTAGCTACTCGGTGTACGGATGATCGCTCGTCCACCTTTCTCATCTTCCTCTCGTCACCCTCTTTGTCGCTTCTCATTCGCGTCCATCCTTCGCGACGTTGTAAAGGAAATACCGTATGGTCACTTCGCGGTCCGATCTCTTGTCTTGACCGACCACCGAGTTTATATGGAACGAGAACCAAGGAAATCCCCGGATCCGACGAGCCGTGACTCCGGCTTTATTTTTCTTCTGTTCGAAAGTGCACTTGGACCAACGAACAGGAGCATCGGTCCCGGTACGCAACGTTGAACGGAAATGTGCTCGGATATACCTACGCCCGGGCGATCATCATCATCGACTCTTTCGAGAAACGTGAACCGCGTGGGTACCGATCGGCGCGAACAATCTCTGCATACGATGTTTATATATATTTAACAAACCGACTGGATTGCCCCTGAGGGTGCAAAGTGGGTCAGTGCAGGCGTTGTTTCTCCTTTCGAAGTTGGTGAGCCCGAGACTCGAGCCACTCACCAGTTACGTATTCGTTCTGCTATCATCAGCAGCACGAGCAGCCAGGATAAAAAGAGAGAGGATATACACCTAACGGGATCGTGAGTAATCGTTGGCGCGATGATGACGCTCATCTTAGTCGACGCAATGCGAAGCTGCAGTCACGCACAGGATCCTCCGAAGACGCTCGGATACAAGATTCTTCTATAAGTATAACGGGGACTGTCCGGAGCTATCTGTTCTCGTTCGTCTTGCTTTATGACTATATAATTATGACTAATGCGCTAATCAGGCTGAACCGAGCGTTAGGCGACGAGATCGCCCACGATGTTGCCACGATCATTCGGAGGAATGAATATTGCGCAACTACTTGACTCTTACGATATACGGTTGTTGAACTCTCTCATTTTTTATTCCTCTTGAAGAAAGCTTTGTTTACGTGACATTTTGTTATTTAAGATTTTCGTGTCAGATTATTCAAATATGTCTGATACGTCCAGAACAGTGGTTTAGAAAAATATTTGGATGTGTGTTTGTGTGTGTTTGTGTAAATTGTTTATTGCGAAGCTCACGCAATTTTCAAACATCCAATTTTGCTCACGAGTTGATTAATAGACAAATTTTGGCATTAAAGTTGGAGTTGAACGATTCAAGGATTTAAATGTTAAGACATTTTTATAAATAAACTACAACCGAACAATGATTGGTACCTAATTTAGCGACAATCGATCGACTTATTTAAATGAAATGATAATTTCAAATTTTCGAATTTTAATAAAAATTATTATCACGACACGAGTTAATATCGCAAATAAAATGTTACTGACGCATCGACAAATACATACATCGAATCGCATTGCACAAATTGCACATTGTTTACTCATTGCTTTTCGTCTTCAGGACAAATCTTCATCGATGAGAAAGTCAAAATCAATGGTGAAAACATACTTTCATCATAGGCTTTGCGAAAGGTTAAAAATAATAAGAAAGCAATGTGCAAGTTTGTACTTTATAGGCTTTTCTGTTTATTAAAAAGAGCTTCTTTATCGAAATGACATTTTATGTATAACGTAATTGATTGTTTTGCTTCGTACGAGTCCTCGCAGAATTGTTTTTCTTACAAAAAGTTCGATGATCGATGGGGGGAGATAGTGTCACGATAAGGCTCAAACAATTCCTGCTCCAGTGTTCCAATATGGAATAAGGTTATGTAAAGCTAGATAAAACTTTATCTATTGATTTACCTCCCCTAGCTTTGTGTTATTATAATTTTTAAACAATGCATTTTTTTTTATGCATTATAATTTTTGTTCTTATAAACGTATTCATTTATGGAAAGAGAATTTGAAAAATTTATGCAACAAAGAATCGATGAATCGTTAACTCTGTTGATCGACAAAGTGACTGGTCAAACCATGACCTATTTTGTCTCGACAAACAGTGAAAATGTGCGCTGAGCGTAGGAACAATAATTGTACACGTCACGTGGTTTTCCCTGGATTACGTCCATACCGGAGTTAAATATTAGTGCTTGAGTCAGAGTACGAAAAAATCGAACAAATTCGCACAGCTTATCAGAGTCTTGACCGACGGTGTAGCGTCATAGTTGATCGATGCGAAGCCAATCACATTCACTTTTCTTTATGGGCTCGGTCTTAGCGTACAAACACGTTTCCCTTCTCTCCTCGATTATTTCGTGCCGAAAATTTTCGAATTCGAGAACATCGTACAGCATTCGATGTGCTATACCCTACCGCAACCTCTTTTACAGCGCTAGTGTACATTTCCTTTCGAACTCGATGACATGAACACCGGACAATATTTTACACAATGTCCCGGGCGATTGTATGTTACAAAATATAAAATACACCGGGCTGATAAGAGATCGCGGCAATGTAACAATATTTTTTGCTCTAACTTTGACACTGTTCGCATCGAGAAATTAATAAACGGCGCTCATGCCACCGCGGCTACCAAGAATCGATATAGACCGATACTGGACGTCGCGATAACGCGCATCGATTTATCGATTGACCTTCGGTATACGAACGCCTACGAAACCATTTAATTATGAGAAGAAAATTACTGCTGGTTACATTACCGTAAATTTGTGTACTTTTCATTAGCTTTTATTGCATTTTTTAATTACGTCAAGTTTAGATAAAATAAAAATTAATATGAAAAAGAGGTAACCCCTAAAGACACAGTATTTCGTGGAAAATCTCTACATACATTGTCAGCTTTTATGTGCATCAGCATTTATGTATCAAAATTTTTTGATTTCGTAAAAAAAAAAACAAATCATGTGGGAACCTTTTGAAACAGGGACCCGACCACTTTGAAAAAAGTTTATTAAGTGTTTTCACCGAAACTAAGAAAAGAATCCTTCTTCAACCAATTTTAAAAATTAAACCCCGACCCCGAAGTCTGATCTCTTCGAAAATTTAATCGAATGCATTGTCATCGGCAATGAGTCTATGTACCAAGTTTCAGTTCGATTGAATGACGGGAAGTAGGTTAATTAGCCCTCCAACATTTTTGCCAGCCAGCCACCCACACAATCGAAGTTAAAATAGAGAATTTAAAAAGAGGTTACATTGTAATTTATTATACCTTAAGTTTTAGTATTTTACAATTTTATTCGTTCAATCTAGATGTTGGTAACTGCACAAAATCAATATTAATTATTTATTTTATATCTTTTAGTTTTATCAGAATAATTATGTGTACGTAATTTTTTGTTGTTGCCAGAGTACATTCAATTTTATTTTAACTAAAAGTGGTTTTAGCGACTACTCGTGTACACGAAGAAAAATAGTGAATGGCCAGAACCAACTCAGGCGCCAGGAAGCTAATAATAGTTAGACGAACCAACAGGTTGGTTAGGCCAACGACTAAGTTGTCTCGCCCAACACATAATTTGCTTCACTCAACAATCGTTGGTTATCTGGCGCCAAAGTTGGATTTAGAAATTTATCATTTTCCTCCGGATAGATAATTTTTTCTATTAAAAAAATACATATCAGGCAACATCAAGAACAAAAATAAACCTTACCTTGCCTTGAGATCTTTTACGATACTGATCTACATTCGATAACGGCAGTTAAAGAAAAACGTTTTAAAACAAATTAGTTGTTCAATCGTGTTTCAAAATTTAGAGGAAATATAACGAATCTCCTAAAAAGTTTGATTGTGCAATGATATTTAGTTAATACTGCTTCTAAGATTATAAATGATTCACGGGAATCATTATTATCACGTCGATTTTTCAAATACGAACGAGCAACAAAAAGAACAAAAAAAAAACCAAACAGCTCCTAAATGGAATTTTGCTATTTTAATTATATTTTAATTTTATTTTAGTACTATTATTACAGAATTTTGACGCGTTTCCTTTATATCTTTTACGATACCGATCTACATTCGTAACGGCAGTAAAATAAAAACGTTTTTAAAACAATTAATTGTTAATTCGTGTTTAAAACTTTAAAGGAAAAATAACGATTCTCCTCAAACGCTGGATTCTGCGGTAATATTTAGTTAATACTGTTTCTAAGATTGTTAAAGATTTACGAGAATCATTACTTGCCGGTCAAATTTTCAAATACGAAAGAACATATTGGCTTCAAAGTGTTTGTTCTTTTTTTAATGTCTCTAACATTTATAATGATGATGCAGTGCTTTGGTCGTGTAGACAATAGGTGTGGGGGAGCTTCGGCATTGAACGACCTTAATGAACTTTAATCCTCCTTTACGTTTCGGCCCTTTGGTCGGGACTCTCCTCAGAAATGTTTCATTTACATTCTACAAAAGTGATATGAAAAGGGTGATATCGATCAACAACAACTACACACAGTACGTATCGGTTTCGATTGATGTACAGAAGAACCACAAACTCTGTACTCTCTAACGCATTGTAGTAAGTAAGCCACGTCTAGATAATTTGTTAATTATTTATATAGAACAGTATAATTTTAATATTAAGTTTTTTCTTTTCTTGTTTGATTTAATATAATTTTCTTAAATTAAATTTAATATTAATATTCAACAAAATTCTTGAAAGAGTTATATAAATGTGACTTAGTAGCATAGATTCAATTTAATTATTATATACAAATAGCATACAAAAAACATATTATACAATGAATAGCATAAAAAAGGTATACTACATCTATTGTTTTTATAAGAAATTGTTCTTTTCATATCACTTTTGTAGAATATAAATAAAACATTTCTGAGGAGGGTCCCGACCAAAGGGCCGAAACGTAAAGGAGGATTAAAGTTTATTAAGGTTTATTCAGTGCCAAAGCTCCCCCACACCTCTAACATTTATATTATTTGTGGTTTATTCACCGAATACATATATAAGGAATATACAGAATATATTTTAAGCTAATACTATACAAGCAGATAATAATATAAGAATGGTTCCTGTCCTCGTATGTCAATTGAGAATATATTTCTGCTCTCTTGTAATATTTCTCAAACGGTATCCATCTCATTATTCTGATTTTCCGTACCAGTATGTATGTAACGATATGGATACCGTGTGTTTGAATAAATGTTGTCCTGTGTGCATATATTGCGTCAGTCGTTCTCTGTCTCCACCGACGCACCTTTCGTATTCGTATTCTCAATCTGGTAGGGATGAAAGCCATGAATTTTTATACCCCGGACAGAGCTAGCGTACCGGAGGTCGACGATGTAATAATAGGCTTTTGTGTAGATCGTTAGACCTCGTTCGCGTTCCGCTCGAGCGGCAACACATCGATTCCGTCTGGTTAGTGGAAAGAGGACGGCATAACCAGGGCCTGTTCGTTCGATTGATTCGTCTACGGATCGTTCAATTCATTCGACGTTAATCGGAGTCATCAGGGCTTATTGAGGATTCTCTCGTGCGGAACGCTCGAGGTTCGAACTTGGAATAACCATGCGAAACGTGGATTTACCTTTTTATATCTCGTGTACACTACAATTTTTATTTTCACTCAAAGATAATGAAATTTCACTATTATTATAGTAACGAACATCGACGTTGTATATCGCGTTAAACACCATTTTACGATTTCTCTAGAATCATGTAGATTCTACTGAGCTTAATAAATGTGAATCGCTCGAATAAAATATTACACGTGGAATAAATTAATTGATCAAAACTGATATAGCGATATCAGTAATTAAGTGCCGACTGAAACTGAAATCACTGAACTAGAATGTTCTATGAAAATGTATATGTGTTTAAGATTAAAATCATTTGCGTAATATCGTCGTTAGCGTCATTCTAGTTCAACACTAAATTATCTTATTACTCACGGATCAGTGCACTCATAAGTCTCATTTTTTAATATCTTGTCGAGAATATTAATTTGCAATATCCAGTGTATAAGAATTTACTTTATTTTTATTAAATAATTCAATAAAATGTACATTTTGTTTCCTCCTTAAGAAAGTTTTGCTTGCACGAAAATCTTTTTAATTGAGGATTTTAATGTCAGGATACTCAAATTGATCCAAAACGTTGAGAAAAGTTAATTAGAAAAAATATTAGCGCGCGCGCGCGCGCGTGTGTGTGTGCAAGATTTTGAAAATTCAATTGCCTACAACTGAAATATCGATAGAGCAATATAAATAATATTCGACACTCAAATAAATTAGCAACCTCTCTTTGACTTTTGTGATTTCTATTAAAATGTATGCAAACATTTAGGTTTCATGTCGTTTTGAATTTTTTTGTTTAACTTTCGTAAAATTTTATCTATTGTGCCAAATAATTACAAATACGTTCGAGGTTGTTTGATATATATTTGGTAATAATTTGACTGAAATCCGTAAAGAGATTCAGATTTTTTATTTCTAAAAAAATTGACATTATTTTATTAACTTTTTAAAAACGTTAGCTGGAGTACTCAAATTTTTTACACAAACGAAGTATTATTCAACGATATTTGATACAGAGTTTTATTTAAATTTGTCAAGTGATTTAGATTTTAGCTTTTTTTGAATTTTTGAATACGTCACTGTTCCAAAATTTTTAAAAATATTGAGATAACGAAGTAAAACGTTTTGATCAATTGATCAAAGGCGTTCAAAAGTTATGACAAATTACATTTTTTAATACGATAACCCACTTATTTGCAGAAACAAAATGCATGTGGATTGAAAATCATTTGATCAATCGATCCAATACTAAGCACGCGAGTATATAAATCTCTAAGGGTTCTTTGTGTATTGCAATTTACGTTAAAATATGCACGAATCAAGAGACAATTCTTAAAACTTTCGATCGAGTTTGTAGAAAATACATAAGAACCAACCTCAAAGTGTAAAAAAACGTTGCAAAGTAGAACACGTCCGTTTCTCATTCTTTCGATCCGTCATTCACAAAACTTAATGCTACGCGGAATAAAAATTTGACAAACGGACGTCGTTCCGGAGGGGGCTGTGCCAACGATGAACCAAAAGAATAAGGAAGCAGCGTGGAAAGTTGTACTTTGCAACTTAAAAAAAAATCTAATAAATTCATTTTTCTTTTTAATGCATCGACTCTTGAGAAATAAGTGCAAAAATGTTACGAAGGCGAGAGAATGTTCATAAAGAGGCCACTGGTCTCGTAGACTACTCGAGGCTTCTCCTCCTTGTCTTCCTTGTGCTGACCTCACCTCACCGGCTGTATATTAGCCGCAGTTACTCTCGTCACCTTGCCTCATTCGCCATGAGCTCGCCCTGAACAACGAGACGATCCAGCAACCCTGAACTCGATATTCCATTCCGGCTCACCTCAACATTCTATCCTGTAGAAGTTCTAAACGAGCGAGGCAACGAGGGAGTCGTGATGACCTCGACGCTTCCGTTCGTCCAACTTCGGCCAGCGTCTCGAGACTCAAGGCGAAAGCCGATTGAACACGATGTATTATTCTTGCTCACCTCAAAATTTAGTATAACACTGTAATACGCATGGAATATTATGTCTCGTATACGTTGCCCTGGATTTGTATTTAAGAGGTGAATAATCTTGACGGATTATCGTACGTTCCCCGAGTCGAGATCACTAAGGATTATTCAGTCGTTTGCATAAGTCGCAAAGAAACGAAATGTACAGTAGTCTCTTACACTTCCTACTCCGATATGTTTCTTGACTGCACGACCTGAATTTTTATAAATAATTTTAGTCGTTAACGGATTCGTGTCACGTGAAAATTATGAAAATTAAATTGTCTTGCAATTTCACGTGTGAAGTCTTGTTAACTCGATAAAGAATACCAATTAAGAAGCACAAAAAAAATGAAACATTTGGATGAATGAAATATTTTTATTTATCGTCCAGTTCGTTGGTGGAGTATTCATTTTCCGTTAACTTCAGATTTCCTTGATGAACAAAAATTGGCTTCGCAAGGTCTCATTCTCATTCTAAAATGTACACATCCGGTTCAAGTATTCAATGTTTCATTTGTAGATGATTTACTCACTTTTGTAGTAATTTTTTCTTTACGTGATCATTTTTTACCTTATTTCCTCTATTACTTCTGTAAAAGGATTTCAAATAGTGAATCTTGTACTGAACAACAAGAAAATATTTTAATGCTTTATATTTTTGATGTTCGTTAAGTGATATTTTTCATCAAGTTGCAATTTTTTATACATGCGAAATATTTCCTAAGCTTAATCTGGATCGAGATCCAGTAGCGAGTCAACATCTAAGTTTGTTTTTCCCGTGGATTCCATAGCAAACAAAAAAATCACGTCTTCGGCATCTCGTTGCTCAATCAAGTTTGAAAGAATGCGAGCGAATTCTATGGGAAACACAGCGAGATACGCGTAAGCACGGTCAGCTCGTCATTGTGGGTGGCGGCAAACAAACGATGAAGAAGAACAAAGTTTAAGGCCATTTATTTTTACGCACATGCAACCACGTTTGATAGATAAAAAGAAAGGGCAACGTGAGAATATAGGACCAACTAAAAATTATGGAGGCTGCGGTAGACGCGATAAAATAGAATTAAAAAGTGTAAAATCTTTTTTCTTGATCGCTTCCCAAATAAAACAAGAAATTTGTCAGAGACTCAGCCTGTCCGTAAAACAAAGATACGAGGAGGCAGAAGTTTCTCACTTTCCTTCGAATTCACAATAATACTTTTTCATTATGACCGCTTCGCTGCATATACTTTTACATTCGGATGAACCCTGGTTACTCGCGTATCCGTCGGCTCTTTGCTGCTTTCATTGTTTCCCCTTCCTTAGTACTCTCTTGATACCGCGGTTGATATCAATATACAGCAGACGGACGCGACGCAGAGGTTTCGCGATGTCAGCGGCGATCTTGCCTGGCTTCGCATATCGTAATAGTCATGTAGATGTCTGGGTATACGAGACCATAAGCCCCCACGAACGTATCGTCGAGCGAAGCGTTCCGTTGGAACGTCCATCGACGAAGGTCGTCTCAGCCTTGAAAATTTTACCGGCGACGACGTGGTATCGGTACGGTGTAAACACCGTCTGGTTTTGAATTGCGCACGTCTCGTCGATGTCGTCGTCGACGTCATCGTTGGGTACGGTCC
Organism: Cylloceria caligata; assembly: GCA_963942595.1. Taxonomy (NCBI): domain Eukaryota; kingdom Metazoa; phylum Arthropoda; class Insecta; order Hymenoptera; family Ichneumonidae; genus Cylloceria; species Cylloceria caligata. Next base: position 45,720,014 of record OZ012708.1, read on the forward strand.
AGTGCCACGATACACCCGTTGTGTGGCACCACCCGCTGAAAAGTCGCCGGCTACCCCGTTGATCGCAGTTGCATTAAAACGACCGCTGGACGACCGCCATGTATCTCTCGCGTCAATGAATAACCGTTCCAAAAATCCCCGACCTGGGTTTATTTTCAACTGGTTCAATGTTGCATTCGAATTCATCGAGACTTTCCTCGATTCGACATAGCGTAGCGTAATGATGATGCGTTGAAAGATGTACATAGCGACAATAACAAGCTTTGACTGATAAGTTAAAGAAATTAATCTCAGACTTATCCTTTCTCGCTAATTTCCGAGTCTGAAGAAAAAGATAATAAGGATTTAAGAAAAAAAAAAAATTGAAACAAATACAAAACGTGGTCTGACAAAAATAAATACCTGCATCGTGTTATCGTTTAATTTTTTATTCATTACTTTCTTTGCAAACTTGTAAGTATGGAGAAAAAAATAAAAATTTGATAATTAATTATCCGTGTTTGAATAATTTAATGCTTTTAAAGAAACTAATACGATGAGAATACTCATTGGAAGCTCGGAATCGAATGGGACTTTGATACGACGAGCAAAACACGATATTCGAGGTTGAGTAGTAACATGACGCATTGAAAAATATTCCATTTTCGTTCGTGCGGTACGATGATGAGAACCGAGAGAAAACGATAAAACCGTCTTTTTGTTTGTTCAAAGTCCCCGGGCACGATACGAATCCATCTATATACGTTGGTATCGTTAACAAATATTTTATTTTTGTCCGTGAATGGTGCGAAAACAGTCGCGGAAGTCGAATTCCGAGAGTCACGTTATCGGATAGGTCAACAACTATATCGCAACGAATATGATTTTAGGTGAAGATTGTGATAATCATCAAATTATATTATTTCGAATGATATTCCAAGATTCATCGAAGAATACAACAGTTCTGTTATACTTTGAAACAGAGGCTGAAAGTGATTGCGAATCGATAACGTCGGATTAGAATCATTTCGAATTCAAATCGTTTTACAATCATTGTGTCGAATATTTACATTTATCATTGGATTGACGAAATTTCAACGAATGCATTCCAACTTATTTCCACTTATAATACTTTCTACTTCTCGAAATAATCAACGGATAAAGTTAATATTGACGCAAAGTCATTAAACTTGTATGATAATATTCTATAAATCCTGGAAGTAGTTTCATGACAGTGCGCCGGAGTAAATAAAAATTCGTCGTACATGGCTCAATGTACACGTAGTAAATCATAGATTGAAACTCCGTTATCAATTCGGATAAAAAGATGCGTCATTTGTATCCCGCTTCTGATATCCGCATGTATACGATAAGGGATAAGGACTGACCTATTTATAAGTTGTACACTGTTAAAAATCCAGGGTATCAAAGGCGATTGGTGTGAACCAGGGTTCATCCATTTGGTGTTAATTTTAACAATTTTCATCGAGTTTAATTCACACAATCGCTTGTGTTATATAATCATTAGGTGCTATCTCAAAAAATACAACATATATAAGTTCGAAATGATCAAATGAAAATCAACAAATGATGAGCATTCGATATAGAATTGTGCGACGAAAACAATTCAAAATTTTTATTGAACTTCATTCACATATTCTAAAGGAAATAGCGTTGAAAGTTTTGAGGTTATAATGCAAATCGACACCAGCTATCGAACCCCGGCCGTTGACACCAGTCGTCAGTGCGGATTCGTACGAACACCGTGCGAGGGTTAATTTTAACACCGTATTTTTAACAGTGTAAACATTTACAGAGAAAATAAATAGTAATTATGATTATAATCGACTATCGACTGTGGCAATCAATCAATTTAATGATCGGGTTGTATATCTCGATGTAATCTTTATTTATTTTTTTTAATAACAACATTTTAATTGTGACGAATATGATTGTTTAAGGGGAAGCGAAACCTCCATACTTACCCAGATGTGCTGCTTCTCTTTCACTCCACCATAAACGCCATACTAGTTCTATCGCTTTCGTACTCATAGAGGTTTCACCTCCCCTTAATATATTTCGCCTCGTCGCAGCTTTGAGAGGCCTCGCTGTTGTCACATTGTGTCAACTCGGATAAATTGATATTGATGTAACTACCGTAAAAAACGTAGCTGTCATATTCGAAGAAAATAATAATTAAACATACTATATTGAAAAATATGTTGAAAACAGAATATGTTGATAAACGAAACGCTTTCATTATACCAATTTAAATTACGATTTTAATGCACTGGATAATGTATAAATACTTGTTACACGAGTACATTAGTTTTTCCAATATTTGTATCAATAACAATTCAATAACATTATTGAAATAAATCTTTTTATTTATTATACGAATTTAAATGATGACTTTGCTGTACGACGATGACGCATAAATACTTGTTACACGAATGGATTAATTTTTCCAATATTAACAACAGTGTTGAAATAAATAGTTTCATCTCGTCCATTGTAACCGATCGTGTGGCTGCTGGACGAGACTTTTGATACGTCTAAAAAAAAAAAGCTTGAATGAAAAAGGGCAAAGTATTCATGACCATTGGGAACAAGGCTCGTGGCACACTCGAGTTCGATCGAGCGCCGAAGATTTCACCAGGATCTCATGAACTTGTGCCGTACGCTGTATGTGATTCCGTAAGGTTGTGTGGTACGAAGTTCCGGAAGTACGCTCAGGTTTGAAATCGACCTTTCGTTCGCGAAGCTTTTCCGAGGGGATGACTGGCCAGGGTTGCGTTGGCGGAATGATCGACAGGCTACGAGCGTATTTCAAGAACAGAAGAGCTCGACTGAGAGGGGTTGCTAGGGAAAGAGAATTTTTTGTATCAGTCGTTTATATACAAGAGGGTGCAAAGAAGGAGCTCTCCCAAACGCGCGTGCTGACAAATTCGGAAGGAGGGTTGAATCATATATCGCACAAGGAAAGCACGAGAGGAAGGTGAAGAAACAGAAGAAGAAGAAAAAGAAGGGGCGTAAAGATTTGGAGAAGGAAGGTGAATATCTGGAGGTGGCCCACGTGTGGCAACCTCTCGCGAAGGTCACCCGAAGGCCATATATCTCGTAAATTTTCTCGCTTTGGGGTAGGAACCCTCGCTACTATTTTCCATCTCTCTCAAGTTCTCTCTCCGAATTTCGCGTTGCGTCGTAGCATTGGTCGTTGTCCCCGATTCGACTTTTCTCTCATTCGAGGTCGTTTACCTCCCCTTCGGTCCACTGCGCGAGTGGGAGAGAACGCGTTTCTACGCACCACGGCAGTACCATGGGTAGAAAAACACGCACTCCTCGAAGGGTCGTGACCTTGCCACGTGGAATCTATTTGGGCGGGGGATGAAGGCCGCGAGGACGAATCCGAGGGGTTGAGAACGCTGATGGTGTGCGCGTCAGCTTGACCTTGTCCCGCGTAATTTACCAACCAGCCGACGAGTCAGGAGGCCCACAATTGCCTTTCCCGTTCTCCTTTTACTCTTTATTATTTTCCCAGGCGCGAATATCTGCGCGCGTCGACCCGGAAGTCGACCGTCAAACGTCGAACGGTACAAGGCGGTGGGTTGTCACGAGAGTTCTCATCTTCTTCGAACCCCTGGAAGCCGCCCTTAGCTGAGTGCGAAAGTAGATTGCCCTCGAGTCAGCTGCGGCTTAAGTAGATCGAAAAACATCCAGAGTTCTCTGGAACCTTCAATCCCTTGTATCCACTTATTAAATCTCTTACCCATTCCGACTACTGCGGTAAGCTAGCGACGTCAAGTGCGCCTCTCTTGTTTTCTCTGAGTGAAAAATTAGTTAAACTCGAGATCTTGAGCCTCTGAAGTAAAGTTGTATTCGCAATTTTCTAAAGCACAGTACGAAGAAAAGCATAAACGTAGCTGCATTGTAATTAACCTTCTCGTGATTTAAACGCACGAGATCTTATCATTGTGCAAAAGTGTGCACCCCCATCCCTGGCCTCTCGTATCCGGTTATACCTAACTAAACGTGGAAGAAGGGCATGATTCACTGAGGAAAATAGCGTTGTACGCGTACAACACGCGCGTACAATGTCATAAACTAGTAAGAACGGTAGGATCATGAGAGGGTTAAAAGCGGTAGGATCATGAGAGAATTAAGAGCGGTAGGATCATGAGAGGCTTAAGAGACTGTTTAAGAACCCAACAAAATACGTCGTTAGACTTTCCTAGGGTAGCTCACAATAGCATTAGATAAAATTAAAATTACGTATAAAAAATTTAGCGATGAAACATGATTCAACAAAATAATAATCAAGATTATTTTATTGTAAGTTGATTATCATTACATGTTTGAATTAAGGGTTTAAATATTTTTTTTAAATCTTTATGGTAGAACTTTCATTTGAGAATTCATGAAATATCTTAATACTTAACGAATAAAAATAATTCTCTACAAGAAGGATAAAGTTATTATTTCATAAGAATGTTATCCAGAAAATTGTCTACGTACAATCAATGTCAATGAGTTATGTATTGTTATTGATTGGTGAATATAATTTGCATTTTGTTATTTCGCTTCATGAAATTTCACAAAGAATAAAAATTTTGCCCTTTTGGCAGATTATTTGTGTTTATCGAGGTTACCAAATTTTTTGGGGTTAAACACGTGATATATATATATTGTACTCGAAGAAAAAGGAAACGAGGGTCAACTGTAGAGTATCCGTTGTAAGACGAGAGAATTTTCTTGCGAAATCCGTGTCAAACACAAAGTTCGAATATCCGCAATTGGAGACGAGATTCTCAGTATCATGGACACTTTTTATGTATGTTAATAAACGATCTTCGACAGGATCATATTTTCGTTGGACAGTGTTCTCGGATTGACTACGTTCTACTCTTTTTCACGCGACAGATGTTTGGCAATAGACGGGCAAGACAAACATTCTCAACCCCTCAATATAGAAACTAACGTGTTCTTTTTATTTATCATCCTTCTATCCACATTTGGCCTCGACTCTTCATCTCCTTTTCTTTCTCGTGCTCGATCTTGATATCTTGAACCTGTTTGGTTTTATCGGTAGCTGCTCTGACACATATACATGAAAAAATTCGACTCGATTGTCGTTTAGTCTCTGAACTCTTTAGTTCCTGTCTCTTTCTCTCTCTTAATTCGTATGAGACCTGGTATGTCTGGGAATTATCCGGATAATATGGGTAATCTGTCGATGAGTGGCTGATACCCGGATCGAATTTATTAACAGAGGTATCCTGTTTGAAACTGTACGGCGTATCGGTACTCTGTCGTAATACAAGTGTTTGCATAATTTCGAAGAGTAATAAACGAGAAAAAAAAACACGAGTCCATAGACGAAAGAAAAATTATCCGGTAAATAAAATAACGGAAGAAAGTAAGCAAATTTGCTCGAAGGCAGAAGAACTCTCGGACGAGCGTTTGTTATTTCGATTTTTACACAAAACTGGAATAGCCCGATTTGTCACAGTCAGACAGTGGCCTCGAACGCGTTGACCCACGACAATAACAAGGACAACCTAATATCCTCCTCCACTTTAGTCCTTTTGTCACCAATTTCTTCTTTTTTTTTCCTTCCACCAATTCCCAAGTTATTTCTTTCTTTACTACGATCTATACAGACATACAGTGAACGACCAGTTAAGTTAAGTTCGGATAAGTTGAAGCAACCGGTAAAGATAAGAAATGACGAGCCGAAGAGTTAAGGTCAACCCCATCTTAAAAGATTTTTCTACCTGATCGATGGGGAGACAAAATACTTTTTCCCAATTTTTACTGCTTACCGTTGAAATCGTCGCATCTACGAGAGGCAACGTTGGTGCGAATTAGAAGCCGACAGTATCCGCTGTACTCTTTCCACTATCCAATAAGCATATCCACGGATTTCGAAGTGAACAGTTACAGGGATGTAAGATGAATATCATTTTGAAAATATATCAATATTATATTCTTTTGACAAAAATAATTATATATTTATAGCTTCAATGACTTAATTTTTATGCTACGTGATGCTTTTAAGTGATCAATCCATCGAAATAACGGAGCAGCTACCGTACTGAGTATTCATATAAATTTCATTATTCATCGATTTTAATCGAGATAACATTTATTACCATTTCCTTGATTTCTCATTCTATTCTAGAAATTAGAAAAATATCCAATTTATAGGTATTTTTTGAAGAATACTCCTTTATCTCCAATAATATTTGTTATACTCGAAGAACGGCTTAAAAGAAACACGGAAAATTCTCAATATCTCTTATATGTTTCTCAACTATAGGTTCTAGAGTAAAATTATGAGTTAAACGACAAATACCTTGTTCACTTTCCAACAACCGCTTTTTTCAAATGATGTAAACAATAATCATTTATGCTTCAATTATTTTATAGAACATCGTTACACCGGTGTTAATATAAATTACAGTTCGATAGTTCGCTCAAGCACTGGTGAAGTGATGTAATTGTCAATCGTTTATTACAAGTAATATCGGTAACGAACCATGGGTAATAACTTAACACGTTCAAGCCGGCGCGGGCCACCGATGGTACGCACCGCCCGATTTAACGTATTTTCATTAAAAACATTTATTTTTAATTACAATGAAGCGCGGCATTAATTTGAGCACCGCCTCAGAGCAAAACAAATGAAAATCGGCCCCGGCGTGAACGTGTTAAGAAAACTGATCCATTAACGTGGAATAACCACGAAAATAGAAAGAACCATGAGAATCTCATCTATGATATATTACAGTTATAAATATATTTCCCGTTACGATTAATGGTGTGTTAGACTGAACATTGATACTCGAAGATGTTGAAAAGGAAAACCAAATATTATTAATGACAAATAACATTTATCAACTGTACTGAAACAATAAATAAAATGAATATCAATTACGGAATTTTTACGGATATCCCCCTTGATTTCCAAGAACATTTATTTTGTCATAGAATACAGAATTGCGGTAATTTTTAAGGTTGAACAAATACACGCGAACGACTCGATATGACACCACGAAAGAGAAATTTTTTGAACAGGAAGAAAGAGAGAGCGGCAAGGTACTTGGACGAATAGCAAAAGACTTGACTTCTCAGGTCGTTCACTGTATTAAGATTATAGCTTCGGCCTATAAAAAGGTATCTGGAAACGCATCTTTATTCGACTCATGCCATTTGATCTGGGGGTGAAACGAACGTGCACGTGTTGGTACAAAGAGTAAAAAAGAGTGCGCTGGTCAGTACCTTAGTCCGCTCATTCCGCAGCACTCGGTCGCTCAGCAAAACAAACAATGATTTTCTCAAAGGCGCGCACTCGTCCGGCTGCACTTACTCCGAGTTGTTGTCAAAGTGAGATAGGACTAGACGCGAGATGATGCAGCAAAAGCCAGACGAAGAACAAGAAGAAGGCCGTAAGAAAGCAAGAAAGAAATAAACGTGGAAGAGAATATCTCTCGCGATGTACAAGGAGGCGTGTAATTCCGTGCGAAGGCCACATCGTGAGTCGAGAGACGATAGAGAAAGAAAATCGCGAGAAATAAAGAGGAACAGAAGGAAAGGGGGTTTCGAGAAGTGCCATGGCGAGTGAGCAAAATGTGCATCGAGTATAGAATGTTTCTCTTTCTTCTTCTTCTTCTTCTCCTTCTCCTTCTTCTTCTTCTTCTTCTTCTACTTCTTCACTCGTTCTTTCATTGACGACTAGTCGCCACGCTGGATTGCACACGTTCGAATGGCAAAGCCAAAGCTCTAACGTCTTATCGTCATTACCATTACTATTACCATTATTCTTAACGTCCCTTCCTCCTTTCTCATTCTCCGCTTTGGCCTCTGCAGTCTGCAGTGAAAAGACCATGATGCGTGATCGCCGGAGACCCCGTCGAGGGCACGCACACCGACGCACACGTATGGGAACGAGCGAGAAGGTATGGAGGGCTCGCTCGACGGGGTGAGGATAGTCCAATGGGTCTGCGACCTCGGGGCTGGACCTTGAACGAACGCGAGAGCTCTTTAGCCAAGCGCGGATGGCATTATGCGTAGCGCGCGCGCTCGCCGGAACCCAACGAAGACGAAGACGAAGACGAAGACTACAACAACGACTATGCGACCACAACGAAATAAAGCGAACGAGCATGGAAGATAACGAGAGAGAGAGAAAGAGAGAGCGAGCGCGTGAGGGAAACGTCCCGAGGGTTCCCTCTTTTTGTATATCCATCTCTTTCTCATCGAACCCTCGGTCTATCCCACTAGTCTGGGAATGCTCGAGAGGATTCCAGAGAAAAGACGTAGCGAGCAACAGCACCAATCGCACTGCACTCCGATTCAGAGCTGAAAATGTGGAAACAGGATATATCTACGCAAGAAGGTCGACTACAAACGTCATAAAATAAACATAAATTAAGGAAATCCACTTTAAGTTGTTCAATGTGAGATATTTTCATTAAAAAATTAACAATATTCATAATAATTATAATATTGTATTAACAATACCTATCAGTTGTTTATTTAACTACATTTCTCAAGTATTTATTAAAAGCTGGCTATTATCAATATTTAAAAACCTTATAAATATATATTTTTTCTATTCTGACGAAAGATCTAAACTATTTTTAACGTTCTTCCTTTATAGGTTTGTAAGAGTCGAGACCACACAGATCTTTTTCACTGGAAGGACACGCTGGCACGCCGATGATTTTTCGTCGTATTCGATGCTTTTATGTTTAAACGTGTGCTCGTGCGTCTGTGTTTGACCGTGGTGCCTAGCCACCGAGATCGAAAAGAAAGGAAATAGGAAGACAACGGTTTTGCCCGGGACCTTCCACATATCAAGACGACAACGACGACGACGACGATGGTAGAGTAGGCGTGTCGCACAGGGAACAGAGATCAAGCTCGCCGGGATGTCGATTCTATTATTTTTATTTAATTATATGTTGTTTTTTTTTGGCTACGACAAGGACACGCGACGAACCGAAATTTCCATACTGTTGTATTGAAATATCACCGAGTTTGGGAATTCTGACCTTCTCGATGTATTCAACGATAACTATAAAAACGAAAAATTTTATGCGTAAATTATTTGGCGGTCGAACATCGACGCAATCGCCACTGGGAGAATATGTTCATCGTAATATTGATAATAATTTTATTCGTTTGACCACAATTTTCATTAGTTAACTTAATTTTGCTTCCTTAAATTTTATACGTAAATGAATTAAAATGAAACAGTATTTCGACATTTTTTTAACACCCGCGATCGCTTTAATTTACGAAAATTAAAAGGCAGCGAACTAAAAATGTGTAAACACGCATAATAACGTTCAAGGATTTATGATAAAACATTTGCGTGAAATCAATTAAAAGATTCAATGTATGTGTCGTTCTTGTAAAAAGATATCCAGATAAAAATATTATAAAAATTTATAAAAGAAATTTCATTGCTTTTTCACATTATTTTTTATTTTAAGAAAATGGAATGGAATAGATTTTTTTTTACACAAACAGAATATTATTACGAATAAACAAAGATGAAATATTTTTTTCACTTTTGTTTATTTGAAATCGGTGGACATTGACCTTAATTGCAAAAATAAAAAATCTGTGGATTGAAAAACATTTTATCGATTGAGCTAAGATTTAACTCGGGAGTAAAGCAGTAAGAGCTCTATATCGATTCCAATTTTCATGAAAATCTATATGAACGATCACTTTAAATGGAATTTTTAATAAAAAAATATTGACGACTCTCTAATTTTCTTAAATTTTAGACTGAAGATTATAGATAATAAGACAGAAGAGCTGCAAAATTAAAACTAGCGCGTTGCTTCCTCATTCGTTTAGTCTCTCGTAGACAAAGCATCTTCCACGAAGAAGCTTAAATTAATTAACTTCCTCCTAAAGGAGGCTGATGTAGTCGACGGATCAAAAGAATATGAAAGCAACGTGCAAGGTTAGCATTTTTTTTTAACTTTTGAAGAAGCAATACTCCTGTATTTTTTATTTAAACTTTAATTAAATTTTCCTCACAGGAAATTGCTATAAATTTCACAGCTCACAAAAAAGGACTTTTGGCACCTTTTTTCATGATACTACATCAACCGTAGTATTATGCGTGAATCTTCGTTACGTGAGGAAAAAATGATCCCTTAAGTATCGCTGTTATTAGCCCGACAGGAATACGCGTTGAGGTTTAACTCAACGACGAGAGAAGGCGAATGAAGCTCTCTTCTCGTTCACCATGGCAACCTGAGAGTTCGAGGGAGTTACACGCAACAAATACCTGACTTTGAGATTTTCCGGGGTTGAACAACACCCTCCGAAAATGAGGGCATCCCATGGTCGCATGGTACGCACGCAATTTTTTTTATATATTAAATTGAATTACCAACGATGGGGTAAAAATAAACCGCCGTCTCTGAGAGTACCTCGATAAATTCTCCAGAGGGTTATTCAATGTTGTATACTCGTCCCATGCATCCCGGGGTTCGTCAAAGGATCGTTAACCCTTAAAACCAAAGCGCTTAAACGCGTATGGCTTCAAGTACAAAAGTCTAGAATCACAAGCAATCATGAATCAATGACAAATCAGAAGATGCCCGATACCGGGTTCAAGACATTTGTCCGAGACCTCCGCGGAAGATACAAGGACGTAGACGTCTGTTTTCTCCAAATGATATCGATAAAATATTTGTTATTGAGTAAAAGCTCATAGCGCGTCATTGGTGGGAACAATCGCGAGTCACAATCGTTCGTAAATATTATGCGTCGCGCAAGGCAATCGCGTCCGGGTTGCGCGAACGTGATATTTCCCTCTGACAAATTTTCTGCCGTGCTCGTGTTCCCGATTACCGTTTAAGCGAAATGTAAATAAGCAACGTGTATAGCTTTTCTGTATACGTATGCGTATGTACAGCTCGTTTCTCTCAATCTGATAATCAGTTCGTGACGCGATTGGGGGACGAAATGTCACGGCTTTTCGAGCAGATAAGTTCCACGGAGATTATCCGATTTTTTTTCGTCACATATTTCAATATATCTTTGTGCAAGAAAGATCATTTTGTAGAATAAACAAATATGATGTAATCGGAAAATTTTTCGTGTAAAGTATATTTACCGAGTTAACATCTATGAGGAAGCAAAAATTTATATTTTAAACGATAATTCCAGGAAAATATCTTTTAACTTTTCTTACGCTGCGAGGTTCAATTTTTTTCATATAGCGTTGATGATGATACAACATAAAATAATAATAATAATAATAAATTCTAACAATAATAACAACGGATGAGACAATCGTTAGTTTTTTTTATTATTAAAATTGTATTTTTTATTTATAAGCAAAAGTTTTTTTTTCAATTTCGAAACTTGGTGATTCATCGACTACAAATAATTCAATTTAATTCATAATTTTGCTTTTGGTTTTACCGATTTACACTTTTGTGTTTTTATTTATTAAAAGTTCACGAGTATACTTGGAGAATACCGAGTTATTAATTCAATTTATCTTTAGATTTTGTGGTTATAAAAGCACTTTTGGAATCATCGAAAAATTGATGTAAGCAGAAATTTGCAATAATCGATTGAATCTACTTTGTATGGTGATTAAACATTACTTTTTTTTAATATCGCAATCGTTTTAACCAAGTGCCTCGTTAAAGCTCGAACGATTCTAAATAAAATGAACATCGAATGAGGTTGTAAGTTTAAGGCGACAGTCACAGTCATCAACCAGGAACCATCAGTAGCTATTAAACCCATGTTAGGCCACATTTTTATATATATTACAACTATATTAAAAAATGGGTGTTATACTATACGTATACGAGACTAGTATCGTACCCGGCTTCGCCCAGGTCAATTTTTAATGACTTGACTGTTTACTGCTTCACTAAAATGTGAATTGCATTTGAAAATTCATGTCAAACAAAAACAGACATTTCCGTTCACCGTATCATAGTAACCTTTCCTTTTTTTAAAAAGCGCAAGCTATACCTACTACGAAGAATAACGTTGCTTTTTTAAAAATTAAAATCAAACGTAAAAATTCAATAATACTCTTAGACAATTCAAATGTCCGTAACTCCTTAAGGACTCAACTTGAAGAGCTGAAAATAGTTGCGTTGACCTAGAAATCAGGAGACCTTTCCAAAATGTCCAAGATCACCTTCCTAGCGCGCTCCGTCTAGGAGTTTAAGGGACGGAAATCCACACTTTAAGAATTATAGTATAGATAGTGAGCGAGCACTAATTATATATTTTCTTCATCCATGTTACCATCGTCTAAGAAACCATGAGTAACCACGCAGACCATGCTAGGTTACTATATCGTACATTTACTCTACTTGTATATATTTTTTGTCTATATTACTGTCGTCTAAGGAACCATCAGTAGCCACGCAATCCATGTTAGGCTACACTTTTATATACTATATATTTCGACTATATTAAAACGTGGGTGCTATACTATAAGTAAGCGATATAGTAAGTACCATAAATATACGAATATAGTAAGCGAGCTCTACTTGTATATATTTTTCGTCTATGTTACTATCGTCTAAGGAACCATAAGTAGCCATGCAACCCACGTTAGGCTACACTTTTGTATATATTTTGACTATATTAAAACATGGCTGCTATACTATAAGTAAACGATATAGCAAGTACCATAAGTATACGAGTATAGTAAGCGAGTTCTTATAAATATTTATCGTCAATGTTGAAAGAAAGAATGGATATTGGTTCCTGGTTGATTACTGGAAATTTATCGGAAAATTAATAATATTAGTCAACCATCTTCTTAAGCTAAAATATTTTTTAAAAAACGTTGTTATCTCTTTTCATTATCTGCATCTATATTATTCGAGTAATAACGAATTCGCTACCCATTGCCACAAAAATGCAAAAAACTTTATCAAAAGAACCAAAAAATAAGGCTTAATTGTCAGATTTAAAAATTATTTTTTAACGATGATTTCATTTAACAAATATTATTGCAGATTCTTAATCAGCAACCAATGTCAAATGAGATAAGATCCTAACAGGTCGTTAAAGTCACAAAATAAATACTTTTGAGCCCTCAACGTCACGGAAAACCAAAATGACGACTTGATCGCTCAATAAAGAAGAAGCGCAACATATATTGATTCGAAAGAGATATAATTGTATGACGCTTAACGGTGTATCGTGAGCGAAACAGTTAATATGCGTAATTATATCAACGATTTACCCCAAGAGTAAAGAAAAGAAAAAATATTCTTCGGAAGATAATAACGTTTGCTCCAAAACTGAATGTTGAAAAATCGCTTCGTCATCGCTCACTGTTTTTTCAAGTGTACGTAAGAAAAGATCCTTGAATATATCTCCACGTACAGTTACTCAAGGCTATTCGTTGTGCGAACTTTTCAACGTGCAGCACAAAGATTTGTCGAGACTCGGTGTGTCAAACCTCGCGAGTCTCAACGTCGGTCTGCACGTGTGCTTTCTCGTTTCTTTTTCTTCCGGAACTTAATGAATGAAAATTTTCGACCGCGAGGCAAACGCGCCGAAGGAGGAAGGTAAGCACGCGCGTTGTTTTTGTCTTACTCGTCCGTTCGTTGCTCGTTTATCAAGTCGTTATCCCTCCGTCGACAGACCTAGATGAAGATACACAAGAGGTTTGTTCCGTCGAAGAGTGAGATGAGTCGGGCGAGGTCTTCGCGCCGACACCTCATCGTTAGCGAGTCCACCATTATATCTGGGCTATCGCTCGATCGCGTGACCCAGAGTCATCTCTTACTCAAGGTACAAACAACAAAAGCACAGACCAATAAAAATATTGTTAAAAAAAAGTACGATTTCCCTCGAGCGATACGGCAATTTGTCTTTCGTTATAGAACGAAAGGGGGTCTCGTTACAATCGGGATCCTGAGAAACGTCAGCTATTCTACGCTTGTTTGGACGATCGTAACGAGTAGCTCGAGATACATGGTGCACAAAGCGGTGATGCATCGGATACGATCGAGTCGTTTAGACAAACTGTTACTCACTCTCGCGTTACGTCTCGCTTTACGCATCGTTGATACTCATCACGCGCGTTCAGACGAATAGTTTATACAATAACGAACAGTATACATATATCTATTTCCTATTTACCGATCCTTCCATCGAACCAGTTAGAGAATGAAAGAAAGAGTAGAAAAGCACGAGTCTGCAAATATACTCAACCGGACAAATACTTCTTCTCCGAATCAAGTACGGCGAAACCTTTTTAGCATTCGAATAGGATATAAAGTAACTCGATCTACCGAGATCTCGTTGTGTTCCCGTGAGTAAACAGACAGTTCTACGGGATATCGCGACTTTGCACTCAAGAGGTCAGAGGTACGTCGTGTGCGAATGCAATCTGGACGGCTTACCGGGTTACCGAAGAGCCGCCAAGGGTGGACGAGGAACCGCAAAGCCCACGCGTCGGCGGCTACTCGGCAATACGGGAAATGCAATATAAACTTGATGACCCTGTTCACTGTGGGCTCGGGGAAGATCAGAGTTCACCTGTACGAGAGCCGTGACGAAGAGGAAGCACTCGCGCGTGCTAAATTCCCGCTAACGAACGTAGAAACGATTACCAGGTTGCTCGGCAACCGACATCCATTTTGCTCGACCCGCCTACCTGTTTGCGTAAAAACACGCAGCGGTTCAACAGTTTGTTCTCTCGATGTCGTACAGTGAAAACTGCGTATATTCGTGGCGAACGAATGCCCAAGATGCAGAATAAAAAGCAGATACGAGCGTTTGGGGGAACCACATCTTATTTAATTTATTAATTTTAACGGAGCCCCTGAAAATATTGTGCCAAATGGTTTTTTAAAAAAACTTTGTAAACCGTGGGCCTCGTTGGAGATGATTTGGAAGCCGAGAATTCAAATATTTTTAGACAAAATATATTAATTACTTGTTATTTATGCTTCGGAGAGTATTAATTAATAATAATGAAAATCGAACAATAATTGTTAAACTATCCAAAGCTTGTTCTATCGTACAGTCAATTACAGCTGGTTTCACATAAAAAATTTCCAACGTATGAAAGCAAATTGTAAAATTTGAAAAATTTGAATTGTTGAATCAGTAAACTTTTGTTATATTTTGAGAAACTCAATTGAAAAAATTGAATTATTTATGTAGAAAGTTGTAGCTATGCGGAACAACATATATTTTTACAAATTTAAACGGCTTCACGTATTCTTTAAATTCTTACAAATTATCAAGTGCAATGTTTCTTCTACTTGCGAGCTAATTCTAAATCCGACATTTTACATCGTTCTCGTGTTAGGACATATATTTAGCATACTTGGAATATATTTAACACAAACATTTCAACGAACATTGACACGATAAAAGAGAAATAAGTATAACTTGTACAAAATACTTCAAGCCGTTTTCGAGTAATTATCAGGAGTACAAATTGAAAATGCGGGATTTTTTTCTATTTTTGAACGTTTATTCTGAAAAAATGATAACAAATGAATTATTCAAAGTATTGTCCATCGCTAGCCACAACTTTTTCCCATCTTTCTGGCAATTTACGGATACCGTCGCGAAAAAATTCGGCCGGCTTGGCTGCTATCCAGTCATCGACCCATTTTTGGGCTTCTTCGTAAGAATGGAAGCGCTGGTCAGCTAGGCCATGTGTCATCGATCGGAAAAGGTGGTAATCGGAAGGAGCAATATCTGGGCTATACGGCGGGTGGGGTAAGACTTCCCATTTCAGCGTTTGTAGGTATGTTTTGACCGGCGCTGCAACATGTGGCCGAGCGTTGTCATGTTGCAAAATTACTTTGTCGTGTCTTTGCTCGTATTGTGGCCGTTTTTCTTTGAGTGCGCGGCTCAAACGCATCAATTGAGTTCGGTATAGTGCTCCTGTGATGGTTTCGTTCGATTTCAATAGCTCATAATACACCACACCCAGCTGGTCCCACCAAATACAGAGCATGAGCTTGGCGCCGTGAATATTTGGTTTGGCCGTCGATGATGATGCATGGCCGGGGTAACCATATGATTTTTTGCGCTTCGGGTTATCGTAATGGATCCACTTTTCATCACCAGTGACAATGCGATGCAAAAAACCCTTCCGTTTTTGCCGTTCGAGCAGCAGTTCGCATGCAAAAAAACGGCGCTCGACGTCTCTCGGCTTCAGCTCATACGGCACCCAATGTCCTTGCTTTTGGATCATTCCGAGGGCTTTTATACGATGGGAAATGGCTTGTTGTGTCACTCCCAATGAATCTGCGAGCTCTTGTTGAGTTTGACACGAGTCTTCATTGAGTATTGCCTCCAATTCAGCATTCTCAAACTTTTTCACTTGGCCCGGCCGCTCTTTGTCCTCAACGTCAAAATCACCACTTCTAAACCGCACAAACCATCTCTCGCACGTTGAAACCGATGGAACATGACTCGGATAAGCCTCGGAGACCAATCGATGTGCTTCAGCAGCACTTTTCTTCAAATTAAAGAAGTAAATTAAAACTTCCCGCAAATGCTGTTTTGTTGGCACGAAACTCGACATATTGAGAGCTCAAAAAAACTATGAATTTGACACTGCGACAAATTGACACATACTGAAAATTAAAGCTATAAGACGTAGCTTTGACATGAACATAGTCACAGTACTGCCTGATGCGTATAGCGTTAGTAACGCCATCTGTTATCAAACCCGCATTTTCAATTTGTACCCCTGATATTATTTCTTAACTTTTTTTATTAACGCACATGTACGGCTGTTGCTTATGAAATTGCAGTACTCGTGCAAATGTTTATCCAGGATGCTGACACTTTCTACGATAGACTATCGAAAAAGTTTAGAATTTAATTTAACAACGATTTACGAATTTTACGATTTATATTACGAAATGTAATATTTATTATTGCAATACTTATTACATTTCGTAACCTAAATCGTAATATTAAAAAATTAACAGACAATTTTATGTGTTGTAAGCAATAGTACGAAACAACAAGCTTTGGATAGTTTAATTTTTATTGTTTAATACAAAATATTATTAATAATACCCGCTGTAGCATAAGTATAGAGCATTTTATTAAAAAATATTTAAATAATTGATATCTAATGGTGCTTTTCACTGGTGCAACGAGTGTCCATCGTATCCAGTTTTCTGAATCAATAGAGATAAGTGTACACTAAATGCATATATCTACAATATCTTTACATGTTAAAATATGCACTTAGTTTTACATGTGGAAAGAACAATAAATCATCTTCGCCAAGTCCATCATTTATACAATTGAAAAAATAATAAAACAAACTATTTCTCATAATATTTTTAGGTTCTCCATCAAAATAAAAATAATTAAGTTAAAAATGAACATGGACATTAATAATTTGTTAATGAATATAATTAATTGAATGGATATTAATAATTAATATGCATTTTGGGGTAATCCATCTTAATTAATTATACCTTGCTTCACAAACCTGCTGTCTTAATACTAGAATTTCCCACAAATTAACGATATGAAACGTTGAAACAGCTGGAAAAGTGAACGAATGAGCTATGCTTGAATAGAGAACTCGACTAATTACATGCTTTACCTGGAATTCAAATGTCGTACGCACGTGATATTTGTGGGTACAAGGTACAAGGTTAACAAGGTTCGTGTCAATCAGTGGCATAGCAAAATATCTTTGGTAAAAACGGTATCGGGGGAAGGCAACACACACGCCTACATTATAAATTGAAGGGAATTTCATAGTTTGTATTATTTGTATCCGTATTCATCTGTGGGAGGTGACATACAGTATAAATAACATTTAATTAACCCTGAGAGGATTATTGATTTCTGAATGATCGTTTTAATGTATGCAGCTATATGTATTTATTATTCTAAATAAATTAAATCTAGAATTCAAAGAATGATTCCGTGTTACTTGTTGGCAAAGATATGTTCCTCGTTAACTCGTCGGTTAAATCGTAAACAAGAAGAACGTAAACCGATAAATCGTAAATGATCCGTATAATTCTCACGCAAAATCAGCATTATTATTGTCAACGTATTTGATACAGAGATAAAACTATTTTATACATCGAATATAAGTGGTCTTATCAGCAACAACAGTAAAAAAGAAGATGAATTCTCATGTTATTAAATAATGCGTCAGTTATATCTTGTAACGTTCATCAAACTTTGCTATAAAATGTTTTTCTCAAACCTATCAAATGTATATTTTGTTTAATAAACTTAATACGAATGTAGTTACTCACCGCTATCACCGATAGTCGGAGATACCAACGCAACAAATATAACTCTGTCAATAACAGAGATATCAAGACTGTTCGATGCTTGTTTGGTGAATGAAAATTTTGACAAAAGAAACAAATTTAACAGAGTAACGATAACTTTGGTATTAGACATAATAAAAATGCTCGATCTGCTTTACCATAGATCGCAAAGTAACAACATCGATGAGTTAGATTCGCTTAAAATATTAACAATCCGTGAAGAGTACAAGATAAAAACATTATAGAAAAAAAATTCTATAAGATTTCGGGAGAAAAGGGACCAGGCCAACCACATGAATACGTCACTGATATCAATGGGGACTCGCCAGGCATGGTACACCCATAGAAATATTGCATTGAATAAAAAAGAACGAGCCGATGCAACGTTAAATGCTTCTCGAAGAGATACAAAGATACAAGATTTTTATTTATTTTCAATAGCATTTCCAGCATTCAAAAAAAACTAATAGATTTATTCCAATGTTGTTACGTTGAGACTCCGTCGATTTAAGTATTTCGCTTAATTTTCTACTTACCGGGACGTCTTTTTGAGTAATTGAAGATTCCGGAACGAAGCAGACGTTTTTTCTTCATTTCCACCGACCAATTAATGATACGAAAATAAAGTATTTATATTTATTTTTAATCGCAGTTCGTGCAGTCAGAGGCAAATAATTTATTTATTTCGATATTGTAGATTGGTACTCCAGTCGACACGAGTATTTCGCCAATTACCGTAACGTTTAATTAAATAATTTGGGGTTCGGAAAAAGAGTGAAAATGTCTATCTGCTTAATTATTATCGATTGAATACTTCCGACATTGATAGATCCCCTGAAATATCTGTATACTTATCTGTTATTCCTTGACGAAACTTATTTAAAGTATTTTCAATGTGTTCGACCTCGTCCTCGTAGTCTCCAAAGCCAATCGAAGATTCTCAGTGTTTCACAAGCGAAAGAGATAAGACAAAAGTGCTATATCGTTGCTAAACGACTGAGACAACATCGTCCCTGAAGGCGCGCACCAGGCGCGTTCGCGATGCCGTGGCCTATCGATAACTTCGGCAATGACAGACATTACGAGAGTTCAAGGCGTCGACAGACCGTATTCTCTTTTATAGATTTACCAGATTTTTGCTTGACATTTAAATGATAAAGGAATAATCGAGGTTTAAGGTACGTTTGAATAATGAAAACGTTTTTCTTTTATGTATAATTCACCAGACAATGTTTATTCAGACGACCTCACAACTCCCAAGCGTACAAAATGACGTGCTCACTGGGCAATATGCGGGGCTGCTTTGTATTTCATGCGTAGTACTTATTATTTTTTTTCTCACCAGAAACAACAATTGCGTTTGTATTTCATGTATTTTTTTTTTATTTTTTATTTTTTTTCTTCTTAATCGATAGAGAAATATATCATACTTTATGTATCGTTTACTATAATAATCATTATGTGTAGTTTATGCATAACAGTATTACGAATATCAACGCTAGGGTTTTCTTTTGCTTTTTGCTGCGGGCTCTGGGTACTGCGGGATTTAAATCATCATCATAATCATCATCATCATCATTATCATCACCATCATAATCAGCATAATAGTCGTTCGAATCATTGAATTTAAAATGAGTAGCTTGGTCGATCGTGTTTTAACTTTTTTCTTTGTTTCGTTTTTTTTTCCACAGGAAGATATGAGCTAAAACGTGTTTTGTCTAATTCTCCCATCACGAGTATCTCCGATCCGATAATACGTTGACACGTGGATTACAGTTGGTTCAACAATGCGATTTAAAATCGTGTGTGGATGATATTCACGGGTAATCGTAGCATTTTCCATTGATTTTTCCGTGTATAAGATGTGTGCTGATTGATAAATACGCGTGACAAAATAAAAAGTTAACGAATTCATGGGAATGACTGAGTTTCTTCTTCTTTTTGTTTCTTTTTTATATTATCTTTTTACAAACAATTAAATAGGCATGCGTCGAAGCAAAAAACAGCGAAAGCTGCATGATCGTGAGAGAGACGCGAGATAATTGGAAATGATCGATCGCTCGAATTTCCTCTCATCTCTCATCCAATATATATTTCTTCATTCGCGTTTACTTTTTCTTTGAGATACTTTTGTTGTGTGTTGTTTTCTTGTTGTTTTTTTTTCTTCTTTTCTTTTCTTACTTTTCCCTTTTCTCTCTGTACGCGATTCTGTGTGTGTATGTGTGTGTGTGTGTGTGTGTGTGTGTGTGTGTGTGTGTGTGTGTGTGTGTGTGTGTGTGTCGATGCTGGGAGTATATCATTTTTTTTAAATGGGGCGGGGCGGGCGTCTCAACAACACGTCGGCGGCGGCCCGCCGCGTAATCTTCACCACATGTGTCTCTCATTATGTCTTCTACACGACGGAAAAAAAAAAGAAAAAAAAACATAAAGAAAAACGACGAGTTTTTCCTTTTTAGCTTCCGTATTTCACTCACGCCAATTAATCCTTTACTCATTGAGAGTAAAATATTTACAAGTGTTTTGTCGATCCATCCAGGGTTCGCACTACTCACACTTCCGCGTTGTCCCTCCGAGAGAAGAAGCCGCGGACTTTATCGCGTCTCTGACTCCTCAAACTCTAAAGACTGTGGCGTCCTAATTGTTATTTCTTTTCACCATCTACACGACCCAGTTGGGGTCTGATTATTTTGTTTTAAACGTTTCCTCGCTACCCTCTCTTCGTTCCTCTTATACCCAACTAATTTTTCTTTCTCCTTCTCTCTCTCTCTCTCTCTCTCTCTCTCTCTCTTTCTCTTTGTAGTACAGACACAACGACACATGGTATAAAGGTACGGTAATTGCAAACTGGAGGTCGCGGCGGACCGTTCAGTCTCATAACAAAACTTCTTAAATCTTTAAAATCTTTTTTTTTGTTTTCATTCGTTTTTATTTTTCAGCTATTTATCTTCCCACATATCGTTTCGCCGAAAACAACACATTTCGATTGCCCCGACTCGCTCGTACTTTCGCTTGCAAACATTCTTTTCCACTATTGCTCGATCATCACGCGCTCACAATAATCTCACACGCGCACATGCCACATCCACACACGAGATGATAACGTTTACGATTATATTATACCTTAGAGATATTACAATAATATTAATTACCTTCATAATAATATTTAATTAATAATATAGTAGAGTAAATGATTGATGAATGAGGTGGAGACTGTACAGGATGCGCGATGTCCATGATTATCACATGTAATAGATTATTAATTTTTTTTTTTGTTTCTTTCTGTAACATTTAACCATTCTTTCTTACGGGTGCTGTACGCTATCTTCTAAAGTTTGACCTATGACAACGGTAGGTAGATAGGTAGTTTCATTTTTTTTCCCCTCCATTTAGGTAGATATTTTTAGGTAAATTCTACACGGCACTGCATATAGAATGCGGCACTTTCGGAGAAAGTGCATTTTCCCCGTTTCCGAGTATAATCTCGACTTTGCTATTTCTGACGTTCTTCGTTTAACCTCGTACTCGCACTTCGTAGACCCTATTTTATTTTATTTTATTTTTTAATCTCTTATTCAGCACTGCTCGATCATAAATACGTCGCTCGGGAGTCGATTGATGCATCCTCCCTCGCTATAATCCTCTTCTCCGTCCGCTTTTCTCTCGTTTTTTCTCGTATAATCCTCCTCCGCGCCCAATTATTATCGGTTATCGGTTAGTTTAAATAATAAATTATTTGGTTTGTCACGCGCTCAGAGCGTCCTGGCACTTTTTATTTTCAAGGGTATCGAGCGCGGCGCGGCTCGCGTTTAACCCTTCGTTTATAGGAATTTTTTCTTCTTTTCATTCATTTACATTTATATACCGCTCATGAAACGAGATGCGTTCAACGTGTTTTTTCGCACGACGAACATTAACAACAACAAAAAAAAAACATCACTCGTTTACGCGCGAAGGTGGGGTACTCGTATTCTCGTCGTAATCACGATAGTCTGTAGTAGTAGTAGTGATGGCGATATCGTCGCAACAGAGCGGCGATCGCCGATCGTGGAAGTTGCGTCGGCACTACGCCTCGAGAGAGAGGGCTTTGCACGGTCCGACGAGTGGCCTCGGCGACGGGGACGGCGACTTTTTCGAGAGGTTCAACGGTTGTTGACTGTCGGCGATGTCGACCTGAAGTTCCATCATGTTGCTGGGACAGCCGGACAGTACGAGGGTCGCCGCTGTACTCGAGGTTGGCCTGGGACTCGAGCTACTCGTGCTACTCGTCGCCACGGCGGACAGATACCTCGGTGAAGAGGCAGGTGAGTGGTTCCCCACGACGAGGTAATTCGAGGAAGACTGCTGCTGCTGCTGCTGCTGCTGCTGCTGCTGCTGCTGCTGCTGAAGATGCTGATGTTGTTGCTGCTGCATCTGTTGTTGCTGCTGCTGTTGTCGGGCGCCCGTCGTCGTCGTGATAACGGAAGTGGCGGGCCACCTCGACGCGGAGTAACCGGAGGTCGCGCACTGCAAGAGTCCCTGAGATCCCTGAGGCGATCGCAGGGTTATCGTCGTCGTGGATGCGCACTGTTCGGCGGGGGAGGGTGACGCGATCGGTGACCTCGGACTCGCCTCGCCTCGCATAATATAATTGTGAATAATGTCCGTACGCTTGAGCTGTTCCGCCGTCATTCTTGGCCCCTCCATGAGACTCTTGGCAAGCGTCGAGTGCGTGCTGCTGAGGAGGCTCGCGGTCTGGGGGCACTGCGAATGGGACAGAGCGGACGGGCTTCTCGAAGGCGGCGAGGTGAGATGAAGATGCAGCTGCGACTGAGCGTGTTGGTGCACAATTACCGGCTCGGCTTCCGCACTGTCCTTCTGTCTCAAGGCTCGGAACTTCTTGTGCGGCTTGTACGCCTCATCCATCAGTGAATTCGTGTCGTAGAGCGGTGGCGCCTGCAGCACTCTCTTCAGAACTGGCATATCCTCGACTTCTTTGTCCTCCGATCGTGGACTCGAGCACACGGATGTCGGTGCACTGCTCGCGCTGCTGCTCGCCGGTTTGTCGGGTTTCTCCGTGCCGGACTCGATGCCACTGTCGCTCGGCGAGTCGAGCTTACGGAAACGCGGACACTGCGGTGGCTGTGGCGTCTTTGCCATCGATGCGCGATGCAACTCGTCGTCACCGGAACTCGTGCTACCGGAGTTGGCGCGACGCCGATGGGGACAGAGACCGCCGGCGAGCGTTGCCGCGAGGAGGGGCGCGCTCGACGCGTGATTACCACCCGGTGGTGCTATCGCGTGGTGATACTCCGTCAGGGAGGCGACTTCGCCGCTGCACGTGCTCTCGGTGCTCGACACACTACCGAGAGGACTCTTGACAGCTTCGTCGAGGGCAACGTCGGACGACGATCCCCACGAGGCCGCGGGTTCCTCCTCCATGGGCCAGTGTTGCTGCTGCTGATGCTGCTGAGCCGCGTGCTGTTGCGCCTGTTGCTGCTGCTGTTGGGCCTGAAGCTGTTGCTGTTGCTCGGTCATCTTGAAAGCCAAAAGTTTCTCCGAGTGTAGGGTGTTGAGCGTTCTCAGATCGGGTATCTTTTTGAGCAATTCGCGCAGTATGTCCGGATGCTGAGGATGATTTTGAGCGAGAACGGTTTGAAGAGCGTTGCGAAGTTTGTTGTGCATACGCTCGACGAGATCGGTGTTGCGGAGTCCCGGCCTGTCCGCGGCGATAACGACCACCGAGCAGAACAGACCAAGTTCGGCGTCCGAGAGTCTAAGGGAATTTACCCTCTCGGCAAAGTCGAACATCGAGTCCATGAGAAAACGCGCGTTACTGCTATTGTGAATGGATTCTCTTTTGAGAACCTGACCGTTCAGACATATCATGCTGTTGGTCTGAGCGTCGAACATACAGGCAAGACGCACGAGTAGTACCTCGAATACGCCGGCTTTTAGCAGCGTCACCTGGTCGTCCTGTGCCAGCAAACTAAACCCAGGAATGCGTTTCGCGAACTCAACAACACCGCGTATCGCCGGTGAAAACCTCTTCGAGAAGTCTTGAAGTAATTCTTGCTGGCCAGTCAATGGCTGCGGGTTGGGATTCAGGGGGCATGCCTGTAACACATCAAGATTAAGGACCTAAGGTTAATAAAGAGTCGAAAGCTCGACCGCGATAAAAGATCAAATCAAGAAAGGACCGTGATTTCCAAAATTAAATTAAATCATTCCGATTGCCAAAGTGGAAGGTTGTGCTCGAAAATTTCGCGGATCGGAAGAGACGTTCGTATATAAATCTGTCTCTATCTACACAAATATATCCACCAGACGTCCTCGAATCTCACGAGTCCGCTACCATCGTCGTTTCGGTGCGACTTTCAAAGCGCCGGAGCACTTCCTTCTCGCTCGCTCGGAGCTCGAGGACGCCTGGTTTCCGCGTCGTTTCCGCGTTGCTCTATACGCATGGCTCTTCCGCGCGCGCGCACGGACAAACGATTGCCCGTTTGTCCTCCAGGCCCGGGGTCGGTGACGCCACACTCGCCCATTAAACTTTTCGCGACATTCTCCCGCGTTCCTCCGACTCGCTGACCAAAATAACATTACGACTGTGAAACTTTTTTCAAGGCATCAACGCGTCAATAAATTTTATGTAATCGATTCGCTCAATAACCAAATATTAAAAATAATATAAAATACTCGATGCAAATACGAACAATTTTAGGAGATTTACAATAATTTAAAAAATGTTTTAATAGAATTGACACTAACCAAGGTTGGTGGACATGCGGTGTAGTTGGGTGTCTCTCGCGCCCTGGCGAGGACCGGTGCGACCTTGTCCCTTGTGAAGTCGCACGTGTCAAGGTGAGCTCGTACCACGGTCGCGAGGAGTCGCTGCTCGTCCTCCAATTCGGCGGCTACAGCCTTCTCCTGGGAACGGCTGTGGGAGCTCTGCTGCATAGCAGCCAGGATCCTTGCCTTTTCGCGCTTTGGCACACGGCCGAATCGTACCGCTGTAACAAAAAAATAAATATATCTCGTTAATCAAATGGTTTTATCGATGTATAACCTAAATAGCATTTGTCGCGTTTGCACGGATATGAATAGTCGTAGCAATAGCAATCAATGGGATGAATCATCCGGTGGAAACTCAGCGCGCGACTAGTTACGATAGAGCTCTCGACGGCCTTGCTCGAATACACGACGTCGTCATCGCTGATGGTAGCGGTAATACATGCGCGAGGTGGTATAGCGATGACCATCGGTTATCGCGTGACGACTACGATACGACTTCGAAGTTAATTTGTAAGAACGCGTTACAATAGACGAGCGAGGTTTCCGTGACCAAGGCAAGGTCGACCACCCACTGTTGGTTGTCGCTGTTATTATATTCCATGTGGCACAATCGAGGTGATCGCAGTGTCGAAAGTGAATGTCGTCAATTCGATGATAATAAAAAAAAAAGTATTATTATTATAATATTAATAACGACAACAACAAAAACTCGAATAAATAGGGAAAAACGAGTGCAGCTGTCCGCTCGGTGCGTTCCTTCTCTACTCGTAGCATTTCCCTCTCTCGAGCGTCAGGGGGGAAAGCGAGCGAGTGAACGAGCGCGGCGAACGAGCGCTCCTTTTGACTTTCTCGGAAACCGAGTCAAGATGAAAGTGCCCCGGAGCACGCACTACGAATCTTCGGTACGAGTAGAAAGTGGCCGCGCGAACTTGCTCTCTTGTGGTTTTCGAACGTCCGCGATATCCTACCATACTGCCCCCCGTCAATAGTACAAAAATATCAATTATAGAAATAAAA
Source organism: Cylloceria caligata (assembly GCA_963942595.1). Taxonomy (NCBI): domain Eukaryota; kingdom Metazoa; phylum Arthropoda; class Insecta; order Hymenoptera; family Ichneumonidae; genus Cylloceria; species Cylloceria caligata. The sequence continues at coordinate 45,746,083 of OZ012708.1, forward strand.
ATGTTAACAAAAAAAAAAATAATAAAATAATAAAATATATATTTCAACGTATATCGGTCGAAGCAAATGTTTTCTCTTTTCTCGAAAGTACAAATATCACATCAAGACACCTACGTGCGTTGTGATAGTTGACTACACCGTTGAGGATCCCTTTCAGGATCGGTAGCTCGTCTCCCATAACGATGTCGTTATAATAATCCTCACGATAACGATTATTTTTATATCCTCTTTGTGTAAATATCCCAAATTGATGTAGCATATAATACTGTATACACTGCACTTTAATGACGACGAACACGCGTTATCCCGCGTTATTTCAATTCCATCGGTGCACACAATCACTACCGTCTATCATCGACGACTGATATTACGATAATTTATCAATTTTTATTATAACTGAATTAAAACTTGCTTTTTCTTTGCAATTTATAATAACACGTTCGATAAATATGATCTCGTCAATGATTTCGTCTGATCGGTTGTCCGCGGTCACGGCTGACTCGTACGACGGACGACAAGTCACTCCGATAATGTGTATACGCGCGGGCTATGGCACAGCTGGGCTTACTCTCGGCGTTTCACGTAAAAATTCACGTTGCTTTGCGTTCATATAAATATTTTTAAAAAAAATTATTATTCTCTCATTCGTTTAATAACGGAGAACGACAAAATAACGCGTGCAAACGCGAGACAGCATCACCGCCGACTGAGTGACGTTCCGCGAGTTGCGTTCAACAGTCCCCCCACTTATTCAGCCATCAACGACCCCCACTCTCATCCGCGGGGAGATTGTGGCCTTTACCGAGCGTTTGGCCTTGAACTTGGTTTCAGCGACAGCCGCGCGAGGCGTACCGCCGACCTATATTACTATATAGCAACCGACAGCGCTATAGTTCTCATTCTCGCCGTCTCTCTTTCTCTTTCTTTCTATACGTGCGATACTGACGCGCGCGTGAAACGAACCAACAAACGGGAGGTGAGCCCGGCTGCCCGCCGCGTTTCTAACGATACACTTCCCCCCCTGCGCAGATGCCGACTCGATTCTAGCCTAGGGGTAACCTACCCCCAATGACCTTGAACGATTATCAGTGCTCCAAAGTACACCCACATTCGACCACCTTATCCCAACGGATATATATCGTACGAACCTCTCACCGCCTTATCATTGGCCATTCATCTTAATCCAAACTTTAAATTGGAAACTTTGATAAAAAAAAATTTTTTTTTTTCGTTAATCCTTTATCATTTTTATTACCATTTTAACATAATTATGTCATTGTTGTTTCATAATATTATTGAGAATGTAGAAGACTCAAGAAGAGAAGTGATATTCTGAAAATAATTTTCATATTCGTGAAATATTGAAATATCATCAGAGATCGAATAGAAATTTTCGCTGAATAACCGAACAACATACTCCGTTGGCAGCGGTTCCCCGAGTGCTCGACTCGTAGCTCGATCCAAGTGAGTTTGGTGGTACGTTGTTCGCGGAGCATGCGCTCCATCAGGTGGATCGAGGGTGGGTGTGCGCGCGAGAGTGTTCCCCGTGGAAGGGGTTGAGCGATGGTGGGATCGTTTTTGCGCAGGAGGGGGTGAAAAGCAAGGCAGCATAGTTATGCGAAGCGCGAAGTTCGCGAGGTCTCCGTGAGGCACGTAGCGCCACGCGACGGTGCGCGGTCCTCGGTTTGGGTAGCAAAGTGGGGATGTAAACGACGGCCGAGCGCTCGACGCTGAACCGAAAAAATCAAGCGAAAGGTGGGGATGAGCGGACGAAGGCACGCGCGACTGTACATCGTGGAAGGGATTTTCTACTACTACTATCGAGCCTGCGAAAGGACGTGTAGCGGCTGTGTATAGCGGTACTCTTTCTACTGCGGGAAATGCCAGCCGCCACTCGCAAGGCGAGCAACGGCCGACTATTGACCTCATGGCGCACGGTGCTCGCACTCCACGCGAGATTCCCGTATCAAAAGCGAACTTTAAACGGAACGTGCCCTCAAGAATGATTTATTTATTTATTTATTTATTTATTTATTTATTTATTTATTTATTTATTTATTTATACAGCGTCACGGGAGGCGTTTCTTTCACGAAACATAGCAAACGAACAATCCCCTTGATTGTTCCTCATTCATAATTGATTTATGTCCGACGAAGCGATTATCAATTAGGAAGGCTGCCCAAAATATTGTCAGACTGTTTATTAAAAAGTGAAATTAACGGCATTAAAATTTTAATGAAATATTTATGATAATGGAATAAATATTAGCGCGAGGTGTGGCTTGAGGTACGGAATGGTCGAGACGGAGCGCGCGCGGTACCGAGGTCATCGACCCCGAAGCTGCACGTCAGCCAATGTTGATTTTTCTCGTAACGCAGCTCCTCGCGATTCTCGCAATTTCTAATTTCTCGGAACGATCGCGGTGCACTCGGAATTGTATCGCGGTTACTTTCTCGCCCGTCGAATCGGCCACTTTCGCCCCGCGTTTATTGCAACACTTCGTATATAACAACGTCGCGACTCACCGACCGCCTTCGGAGAGAACGAAATTGCGTAAATGGTCAATGACCCGACAACCCAAATTTCTAAAACTTCTCGAATCATCGGGTGCTCGACTGCACCCTCGCGGAATCTAAAAAGGCGAGAGCGAGGCTCGTTGACAAAGTGTGTTGTTTTATTTTTAACGCGTCGCGCTGATTTTGTTCAATAACATTAAGTAGACTAATACCGTCGATGGTAGTTACTCGATCGCGATAGGACTTGTAATCAAAGCTTTACGGGTTTCGTAATTCGTGTCGTTATCAAATTCGGAGAACCTTCGATACCGATAAATCATTGGTCCACGACATTGCCGCGTGGACCATGATTAATCTAATTGAATTTAACCTATCGACGATTAATTATTGAGAGACGCGGTTGCGCGTCTTGACGCCAAGTATTAAAATAAATTAAAATGTACTAAAATGATATGACATAAGAAAAAGATTTCATGTTACTCACCATCTCGACTCATCCCGACGGCGATGCACTTCTTGAGCCTGCAGTACTGGCAACGATTTCTGTTGATCCGCAGTATGCTGCACTGTTGGTTCTTGGTGCAGGGACGATACTGTATCTTCTGTTGAATGCTCCGGCGAAAGAATCCCTGCGAATCACCAGCGAATCCTTCGTCAGTTTGACTATCGCTATCCGACGATGACCCGGAGGAACAAGCGTTCCCCGTGCTCGGGCTTGCCAGATCACACTCACACAAGCACCCCATTAATTCCTTATTTTCAATATTACTATCCGTGACTAACGATCGTTGAACGTAACAACGAAAGCTCGCTCTTTTCTCCCACTCGTCTTATCGCAACCGAGGGTAAAAATACCAAAACAGTATATAACAGTAGCGTTTGAACGTAGCGCGGCGGAGCGTGATATATCCTGCGCTCTCGCTCTCGAGACAGGAGGAAAAAAAAATATTTGTCGTTAAATAAATTCAACACAGTGTCACACCGGAGTCTCGTGTAAATACGAATAATATCCCTTATCGGAGCGTTTCGTTTCTGTCACTCCGGCGCTGACTCAACACCGATAATTTGCACGTCGCTCGACGAATATCATCGAACAACGTTAATTCCGTTTCGTTGTAAACCCACAACTTTACTTATTATTTTACGCGTTTACGCGATTTTCCCGATAGCGCATACGTCGATATGTACCGTTGCGTGTAATTATGTGCACTAGAGGAACTCGAGTTGTACGATTCGTCTCTCGTTGAAGTAGCGACCGTTTGTATCGAAGCTTGGCTGTCGACTGGCTCACTCTAGCACAGAGAGCATAGAGCCTCGACGGCACATTGCCTGTGGCAGCTCGCGGTGGCCGACAGGGTGGGGGCCCTCTGACCCAATTCCCGGACGTTCACCCGCAGTTCACCGCGTGAAAGTGAGAGTCCCTGCTCCGCGCGCGCGGACCGATGGGGTCTCGTTCCGTCTCTCTCGGTTGTACTCTACTCCAATGTTCTCGCGCCTCCACCCGGTGGCATATCGCGCTTTTTCGAACTCTCTCGCACTCTCTCGTATATTCGCGTATACGCGTTTGGGAATATAGCAAAAGCGCGAGGAGGGCGCGTTAGCCCCCGACCGAGCACCATAAGCGCGCTCGGTGCGGCGCTCTAGTAACGGGTTCGCTCCCCTCCGCCCTCGCACAACGCCCCCTACTCCACCTTCTCTGTTTCTCTACACCCGATCTGCTAGGTGTTCGCACGCTCTCCCGTTGCTTATGCTACTGTGTCTACCACTCTTCTTCTCGTCCCGCCCTCTCTCTACCTCAAACGTTACATATTGACTTTGTAATATGTGTGTATACGCGTGTATGCGCGTTCCCTGATTCTCGTTACTCGCATCGTTTTGTATCTACCTCCGGAGACACCCGGGTGACCTCCCATACCGATCTATCGCGTGATCGTAATGACAGCTCCGAAGCAGTTAATTATATTCTATTCTGGGATCGCTCTAATCTCTTCTTACTGATAAGTTCAACAAATTTTTCGATCAAAATTTCGAATTTCCATCGATTTTACCTTAAATTATTGCAATTTTAAGTTAATACTTGTAAGTCACTTTTAAGAAAACTTCATTTTATCTTCTTGACCGTTTCTCCAACGATTTTTTGGTCATCAATGCACTTTTTCGAAGGTTCGATCTATTTTAAGAAGATACATTTTTTATTTCTTTTCTTTTTCTGTTTCTTGTGAAAATGTTATCAGTCGAGTGGCGAAGCTGCGTGCATAGCGCACGGCACCAGCTAATCGTTCGGAACATCATGAATGCGATGTGCAGAGCAAGAGAGAACCCTGGGAAGGGAAGTCCCTGGCCGGCTATCGGTCAACGACCTCGTGAATAGAGGTCCGGGGCTCCGTGCGGACAGTGTCGAGAGAAGCGAGAGGAGAGGAGTTGGGTGGATGGGGTTACGTAACTATACCTAGCGTACGCGCGTAAGGATCGAATGGCTGGTAGAAATGGATTTCGGGCGAGCCCATTCCTTCTTGCTGTTGAGCGTGAGCGCAAGCGCGCGATTTTTCCCCTTCGTTAAGTAGCGCGATCCGTATGCATGTGCATCGACACGGCATGCTGAGGAAACGGCGATGACACCAACGACTGAAGCGACAACGAGGAAGAGGACAGAGGAGATATATCCGCGGCGAGTGAGCGACGCGCGTAGCGTGACGTCAGAGCCCGCGACCTCGCCTACCTCAACTTCGCGCAACGGCGACGGGAGTGCAGCGCAACGGGGCGAATGAACGAACGAGCGAGAGCGAAGTACCGTTGGATCTGCAGCGGACCTCGCTCGCTCGTGCCTCTCCCGCTATTACGACCGCTCCCGATTGGCTCTAGGATATTTTAACTTGTACCGCGATCGTCGCTTCTCGACTCTACACCGTCAATTGTATCTGGAACTTGCTGGAAGTATTCTATAAATACATTCAATCCAGTTATTTTATTTAATAAAAAAAAAAAAAAAAAAAAAAAAAATTTTTCTTTCTTATAACAATATTTTTGTTCAAACACTGAATAAATTGATAATAAATTGTATCACGTTGGTGTTATACAAAATGTTTAATTAATTGAAATTCAAAGAATGATTCGAAAATTATATTAATTAATATTTGAATTCATTGAATGAAAATATTAATCATCTCATTTAAATGTATTTATATAAAGAAAGTTGTTGTTGCATTAACAAATGACTTTTAGATGCTCCCAATCTTCCTTGAATTAGGGCAGGGTAGAAGGTAGGACGATGTGACCTGCGGATAGTAGAGTATCTGGTGCGCGCGGGCTGTATAGATGCCCGGACGAGGGCAGCAACCCCGAGTGAACCCCTCGGAAGTCGCGAGATATATATATATATGTATGTATATATGTATATAGGTTGGTAAGAGGTAGGGAATGGGTGACGGCGAGGGCCGTGTGGCGGTGCATCGATCTCTCCAAGTGTGCATTCCCCAAGCGGGTCAGGGGGCGACCACCTTCTCTCGTCCTCGGGTTCTCCGCCTCAAGTCGAGAACCTTCCATCGTCCTCTTCATATCTCTCTCTCTCTCTATCTCTCCCCGAAACACCCCCGAGGTTGCCTGACAGAGTCGAGGTTTTCCGACCCCCCCCCCCCCCCCCAAAGCGCGTCCTCTAGCTTGCCACACAATCCGTATCATTCGTCGGAAAACTAGGGGGTTGCCATGGCAGTCTTCCACTGCGAGCTCCACAATTCATGGAAGATGCCATTCTCGCTTCTACCTATCTGTTTCATACCCCATTTTTCACGACACTCTCTTACTGAAACATCATTCGATATCTCACCGAAATAAAGATCAATTTACGGAACTCAACCCAAGTCGAAGAATCGAAAAACCCAGTCACCGTATCAGCAGATTTTAGAGTATACGCGTATAAGCAAAAATATTTCTCGTATCTTCAAGAGAATCAAATGTTTCTTCAGTATTTTACAAATTGACAATTACATTTATAAATAGATAAATATTTAATTGAACAATAGAAATATTGTAGTAAAAATATTATTTTTCAACGAAATTACTGATCCGACGATCATCGCATTATATCGCAGCATCCCGGTTCTACAGAATTCATCTCTACACGATTAGTTGTACGCTCTGTGTGCAGGGATTGTTCTGTGCAGAGATCGGATCTGTAGAACTGGGATGCTGCGATATTTTTCAATGTTATGACTAAAAAATATAGTGGCGTAAAGGAGGAAAAAAAGAGAGTTCGTTTGCTGACCGACTCGTGGTCAGAATCATCGAGAGGAACGGAGAATAAGAGGTCGCACGGCGATTGCTTTTATTTTCTTTGAAGCGTGTATGGCCGAGAAGGGTTATGCATGCACATCATAGCGTGTATAAGAAATGATTCCAGTATTACACTATACTGTTACTATAAAGACGTACAATGTATATATAGCGTATACGCAGAGAAGTGCATCACTGCTGCTCGGTCATGACTGTACGAGATAGTGCACTCGCAAGATCGGAGAGTGTGGATCCTACTATAGAGCGCATCATATATATATATATATATATATATATATATATCCAGCGATACGACGTGGCGGCCGAGAGCGCACGAGGCCAACGACCGGAGCGATCCGCGTGCGACCGCCGTCGCTGGTGACAGTGGAAGGGGATGCGCGCTGCTGCTGCTGCCACCGCTGCCGTGGTACTGTTTGGTGTTCCCTGACGGGGTTGGGGTAGGGGGAGTCGCGTGGCGAGGGTTCCGGGGGTGGTGGTGAACGTTAGCGAGAGAAGATAGATAGATAGATAGATAGAGAGAGAGAGAGAGAGAGAGAGAGAGAGAGAGAGAGAGAGAGAGAGAGAGAGCTAAACCGAGCAAGAATCCAAGTACGAGTGAGAAAGGGACGTCCCCACGAAACAGAATAACGGTGACGTACGTAACTCGCGCGCATGCGCTAAAATGAGTACAGAACTACAACGACGACAGCAACGACGCCGACGACGACGACGACGACGTCGCCGATGGTGGTGGTAGTAGTGGTAGTGGTGGTAGTTCGCGCCTGAGGGCATTAACCGCGCGCTAGCGCTCACGTTCCCCGGCCCACAAGAATTCACAGATCGTCCGCCGGACTGATCTACGAAGTTCCCTCCTCCCACACTCAGGTCGCTAACTTTGTATGCACATCGCGATACACTCGATCCATTGCAATGTTTGTCAATTGGGAAGAAAAAAAAAATCTCCAGCCTATGAGTTAAACGGATTTCAAAAAGTATTCACAGTCTCTCGTCTACAGAGAATTTATAGTTCCAGTGATTTTGAGATTTCTAAAACTATTTATCATTCTGTGCGACAGGAATATTGAATGCATCGACGTTATATACTGTGATATACATAGTGTGGAAGATTTTGTACAGCTACGATCGAGGTACGGATATTCTCGAAGCGTTATCATTATTTCAGTGTTTCAACTACAGTACAACGTATGGTATATTATGTATAGAGCTTTCCTCGGTGGAGATAGATATGCAGAACGCGAATGCACCTCGAATAAGTATAACATGACACACGCGCAAGCAGTACGTATCAGGAGTACAAATTGAAAATGCGGGATTTTTTTCTATTTTTGAACGTTTATTCTGAAAAAATGGTAACAAATGAATTATTCAAAGTATTGTCCATCGCTAGCCACAACTTTTTCCCATCTTTCTGGCAATTTACGGATACCGTCGCGAAAAAATTCGGTTGGCTTGGCTGCTATCCAGTCATCGACCCATTTTTGGGCTTCTTCGTAAGAATGGAAGCGCTGGTCAGCTAGGCCATGTGTCATCGATCGGAAAAGGTGGTAATCGGAAGGAGCAATATCTGGGCTATACGGCGGGTGGGGTAAGACTTCCCATTTCAGCGTTTGTAGGTATGTTTTGACCGGCGCTGCAACATGTGGCCGAGCGTTGTCATGTTGCAAAATTACTTTGTCGTGTCTTTGCTCGTATTGTGGCCGTTTTTCTTTGAGTGCGCGGCTCAAACGCATCAATTGAGTTCGGTATAGTGCTCCTGTGATGGTTTCGTTCGATTTCAATAGCTCATAATACACCACACCCAGCTGGTCCCACCAAATACAGAGCATGAGCTTGGCGCCGTGAATATTTGGTTTGGCCGTCGATGATGATGCATGGCCGGGGTAACCATATGATTTTTTGCGCTTCGGGTTATCGTAATGGATCCACTTTTCATCACCAGTGACAATGCGATGCAAAAAACCCTTCCGTTTTTGCCGTTCGAGCAGCAGTTCGCATGCAAAAAAACGGCGCTCGACGTCTCTCGGCTTCAGCTCATACGGCACCCAATGTCCTTGCTTTTGGATCATTCCGAGGGCTTTTATACGATGGGAAATGGCTTGTTGTGTCACTCCCAATGAATCTGCGAGCTCTTGTTGAGTTTGACACGAGTCTTCATTGAGTATTGCCTCCAATTCAGCATTCTCAAACTTTTTCACTTGGCCCGGCCGCTCTTTGTCCTCAACGTCAAAATCACCACTTCTAAACCGCACAAACCATCTCTCGCACGTTGAAACCGATGGAACATGACTCGGATAAGCCTCGGAGACCAATCGATGTGCTTCAGCAGCACTTTTCTTCAAATTAAAGAAGTAAATTAAAACTTCCCGCAAATGCTGTTTTGTTGGCACGAAACTCGACATATTGAGAGCTCAAAAAAACTATGAATTTGACACTGCGACAAATTGACACATACTGAAAATTAAAGCTATAAGACGTAGCTTTGACATGAACATAGTCACAGTACTGCCTGATGCGTATAGCGTTAGTAACGCCATCTGTTATCAAACCCGCATTTTCAATTTGTACCCCTGATACATGCATGCATATACCTACAACAATAATAAGCGGTTGACCCGATTCTAAAGTAGATGCACCGCGACGCGAGGGGTCAGTAACCCCCAGTCGAGAGCGCGTCGAGTGCACCGAAATACTCGAGTGCGCGAGCGCGCTCGCGAGAGCGCAATCAAATGAAAATGAGATCACGACTCGTTACGACATCAAAAGTGATGGTAGTGGCGGAGAGTAGCTCGGAGGGTGGGAGGAGATATACGCGAGAGGGTACACCGATGGAGAGGAAGGGCGAATGGGGAGAGAGAGAGAGAGGACACTGGTGAAGGGTGGGAGACGGAGGAACAGCGGTAGCTAACGTGACGACGTGCGCGCAGAGTGACGTAACTGGTTCGCGTACGAGGTCGACGACCGGAGGGGTTAACGCACCCCTCGCCTCGATTTCAACCCCTCCGGAAAAAGCTCTCACCTCCCTTCCTTATCGCAGTGGGTGGTGGATAAACTAGCTATGTACCGGGGCTCGCGTGGATGATACCCGTACCCGAGTTTCTTGATTTTGCGTTTACGTGTCGAAGCATCGAGCGGATCGTTCGTTGTGGCCCATTTTTTTTTCTCTTTCGCTTCCCTTACGAATTCTACGCTTTCCAACAACATACTGAAAAAATAAAAGCCGTCGAAATGCGCATTCCTTTACATTATATTCATTTTTATTAAATTTATAAAATATTTGCTAGTTAACTTTGTGCCATCTTTATGATTAGGGAAAAAAGTATTTACCGTTCTTTAATCGTAGATTATTGAAATGGTTGTCTTGAAAAGAGAATATTGCTAGATACAAAAAAAAAAGCTGCAAAGCAAATTTGGAGCTCGAAGTGAGTCTGAAAAATAATAAGAAGCGTATGTCGAGATTGTTACACCTCGGAGGGAGGTGCAATGGTATAACGATCGCCATAGTAGTGCAACAGTAGTGCGACCGAGCGACCTAGTCTTTAAAGATACCCAACACTCTTCCGCGTTCTCTTCCCTTTCCACAGCGAGAAAGGTTCGCTGGTGATTCCTATGTGTACAGCGTGCTTCCACGTTCCTGCACCGAGCTGCTCTTCCAGGAGCAGTAGAAGCAGAAAGAGCGGATCGCTCGCACCATAAGACGCTCTACCGCTAGCGGCTAGGTCACTCTCCTAAGGAAGGAAGGGAGGGAGAGCGAGAAACGACGGAACGAGCCCTACCCGGGTGTGAGCTCTTCGTGTACGCCTCTTACGGGCGCCACCAGCATCGAGAGAACTCTCCGCGCGCTCTGCACGGCCACGTAAGTTGCTGACCTAGTCAACGTCAGCCAGTCAGCCGCGCCGCGCGTATGTTCATCGTTGCTCAGCTGTCCCTATGTTTTGTAATTTTCGTGCTCGCTAGGGACTCGTATATCGAAATTACGAGACCAAGTCCCTTGCATTTTTAAGCGAGTAAGTCCTTTTAAAAGAAAACCTTGAAGGAATTTGTAGAGCGACAAGCATCGGATACATATAACTTTCCTGTCTCTGCCCACGAGGTTACTTCCCATGCCCCAGGTGTTCAAGGCAAAAGTAGGATGATCCACATTATCGTTACTTGGAAAACTATTTCTGTTCCTTTCGTCTCATTCGGTTTTTTTTTTTTTTTTTTCGAGTTCTGTCATCTTTTTTTCATCACACAAAAGAAATTCTTAGTTTCTGGGATCCAGGGCTCGGGATACTAGTTTCTGGTGGTCGAGTTACCTGCTCTCCCCCAAAAGAGGGAGAAGACATTCATGAGAAGAGAGATGCTTTCCCTTCTGTGGCCGAGAAATGATTTCCCGGTCAGCAGCACCAACGGACAGACCTGTACCTCTGTGGTATCTTTCTTTCTCCCTTCAGCTCAGCGGGAAAGATCGCTATTTTTCACTCGTAGGGCGCGAGAAGAGAACCGGCAACGTCGTTGCACCGGTCACGATATAATGTATCGTATATCTCCCTTCTGTGCCCTATGGTTAAAGGTCAGTGGACGAACAATTGAACTCTGCGTGCGGATTCTTAGGGAGGTAAAACCGGTATGCGGGGAATCTCGAAAGACCACCGGATAATCGGTGTGGACAGCGGCGGGAGGTCCTGAGTTTTCAAAAGATCTCCCAGAAAAATATCTCACTTCCCCATTCCCTTTTACCTCAGTTACATAATATTATACAAATTTTACGGTCATCCGAATTCAAAGTAAATTATTTTGCGATAGTTTAAAGGATATTTTCATTAAAAGTGCTAAAAGTCGGAAAATTTCGAGTGAAAATTAACGACAAAGGCTGTGACGAGAGTAGATGCGCTCGGCACGAGAGCCCAGACAGATCTGCGCGCCGACACGGGAGTTCGTCGATCCGCGGGGCACCTGGTTGCGCTGTGATCGGGTGGAGGTGGTAGATCGCGCGAGTGAACGAACCGCGAGTGGGGAGTACCCAGTGGCTCAGCGTCTGCCACTTCCAAGTGCGATCGACGACGGCGGCTTCCACCTCTATCCGCTGTTACCCACTCTCCCCGCGAAACATCTTTTACCTTCCGCCCTCGCGCGAAGAGCACGAGGACGTTGACTCGACGGCCTTCGTTCGGTTCTTACATGTTGACGAACGAATCAACTCAAAAGAATTATTTACACTTAAGAATTTATTAAGGCGTTCGACTATAAGTGAATAAATAAAAATAGAATTTAAAGAAATAATAGAATCGCTTTGTAATTCATGAATTTTCGTAGCTATTTTTCTCAAACAACAAGACGACCATTCTGGAGTAAAGAATGAACCGAGAAGATTCCTCCAGAGCTACCTGCTCGCTACGACCCTGCATGCACCGGACCCTTCTCACGCGATTCTATTACCTCACTGCGCAAAGGAAGGTGCCCGACTGTTCGAAATACGAAGGATAGAAAGAAAAAACGAAAACCCAAGGGAATTTGCCACATTTTCCGCTTCTTTTGCGTAAGAACCACCCGCGGAAGTTTATGCATTGTGGGCATCCGTAAGCGGGAAAGAAAGGTACGAGAACTCGAGGTTGGACGTCCACCTCAACCGCACCGCTACACTCAACACCGATTATTCTAATATACAAACGCGGTTTCAAAGTACCCCGAGATCGCATGACCGGTTTCCGATTTCTTTCTACACCGAACTTCCTTGTGGCATTGTCGAATCAGCCGACTCGGTAAAACGTTTACTCTGTGTGTCAAGTATGGTATATCTGTGAGTTTAACTGCGAGGATGCAATCCCACGCGAAGAGAGCAAAGGCTCTGATTACCGAGCACATCGGTTGACGGCCGGCCGTTCGACTCTCGAATGGCACAGTGGCCATGATTTTTCATTTATCGATATACGAGGTGAACAGGAAATATTCACTGATCGAGCTTCGAAGCTCTCATTCTTCACTGCCGGGTTAACGATTATACTCATGGCCGGGAGACGAACGATTTGAGGTTGGCCTTGTTGCAAGAGGTGCGCGATTACTCGAGCGAGCGGTCGATAACTTTAGCCTCGCTTACCGAGAACCACGAAACATTGATACCCTATACAAATTCACACGCCATTCACTTCCTGGTCTCGCCTGGCACTCGCAATCAAAAAGTCACGTAGACACACGTGAATAATGGTACGTTGACTTTGTAACAAGATATATAGATATATATATATATTAACCGTCGTATAATTTCATTCTTTAGAATTCACACTGTGTATATTGTAATGCGACTTTTATGTCGATGCGAATTTTCGATGACGACGGTCGAGTGTCATTTATAAAAAAAAAAAACGTTTCAACGTGTGTACATTTCGTGAATTTTTCATTGTTGTAAAATTATTTAAAAAAGAAGAAAAAAACAAACATTTTTTAAAACTGTTGCAATAATCACGATAAATCGATACAGCTCGACTCTCATTCAGACTAGCGACCGAAAAATATTTTCCAGTTCGTTGCACAGTAGTCACGGATCAATACGAATAAGAAAATTATCATTGGAAAAAGCGCAACGTACGTATCAAGAGCAAATTCGAGTGCTTTCACTAAACTCGTGAGCGCGAAACAAGTGAACCAACGCTCGGGCACTTTCGCCACTGACTAGAGAGATTGATATCGAATTGTAAACGAGAGCGAGTTGTATGCATATAGAGTTTCGCGTTGCAGCATCGAATATCCGAGTAAAATGTTTTTTCTTTTCTTTTTTTTTTCTTTTTTTTTTTTTTCAATAGTGATTTCTATCTTACCTTGCATCCTTCGCAGGAGTGGACACCATAGTGAAAACCGGAAGCTTTGTCACCGCATACACGGCAGAGGACTGTCGTTCCGTCAAATTCTGCAAAAAAGAAGAAAGAAATTTTTTTTCTTTAGTATTTTTTTCATTTTATTCTTTACGTATTATGTCAAGAATTATAGATAGACGAGATACAATATCTTCACCACGTGGCAAAGCATGCGCGGCCTCCGCTGTTGCAGCAGCCCGCGCACCCAGAGTGCACGAGAAAAATGGAGGGAGGAGAGAAAGAACACTTTCTCCAAACGCGCAGCATTCTCGCGCTACACACAGCTCTGTGGGATTACAGCATCGCTCCGTATTACAACTTTCTGCTTTCACTCGACGCTGTCAGGCTGCGGTTCGTTCGACCTCACCGATTAATGAAAAGTCTTTGCTACCGCCTGCGCATTACAATCTAAAGAATGCTGTCAGAAACTTTCAATTTCTTCGTATCGAAACAATCTCTTGAAAAGATTTATTTATTTTTTTATTGTACAGATGAAGAGATTTTTTTAGTTATGACTTTGGGCCTGGGTAAGCTCAGTTTTTTTTTTATTCTTCTTAATATTTTTTACAGTTGTCAATGGTTTTTACACTCGTACGGATCAAGCCAGGTCCCTTAAATTGCGACTGCATCGGAGTATCGGTATCAGACCCCGTATGTCATTCATCTCTGGATTCTGTCTATACGGACAGAGCTCAGACAACACGGGGAAACTGCAGAAAATCTGTGTCCGTTAAAATCGATCTAGAATCTCCTTGATCGGTGTCGGAGCTAGTCGCGTTTCACTGAAATGTAAACACTCGAACTGCAGGTATACGATGTATATGCATCTAGGCTTGAGTCGTGTTCGAATATTTTTTATTTCAGTGAAACTACGACGACGTAATTCGAACGATCGACCTATCGATACTCCGATTTAGAGGCAGCCACGTAAACGGCTACATCGCGGTACCGGATCAGTTAATATTATATATGATTGTTATACCTATATTGAGCTCGGGTTCCGGTCTAGCCGAGGACACCGTGGAGTCCATGGTGGGCATGCTAGGCGCGATGTGAGGAACTTGAGCGACGTGATAGGGGCTCGACATGCCGGAGATGCAAGATCTCGCGACACTCGATGGTCGAGATCCATGAGAGGACATACTCGACATGGGTGATTCCGGTGCCGAAGGTGACATCAAACTGCCTTGCTGCATGCTACTGTCAGGCGTGAGAATCATATTCAACGTGTGTTTAACGACGATCGAAGATCACGATCGGATCTTCTCGAGAGTCTCGATATCGGAACTTGACCGATGAACTTGTGCGAGGATGAATTTAAAGACTCTCGTTATCCGGAGAGTTGGGTTCACTGGTCTCACTGCACTGAGCTCCGACACAGAGTAGCATTTGCTCGCCGTGTCACTGTCACCGATATATCAATATTCGATAATTTAAAAAAAATATATATAAAATACAATCACATTTCCTCACTTTAATAATTCACAGGTTATTTCACAAAATATTGTAAAAACCAAGTGCAATTAGTGTATAATAAATTCGTGTAAACGAAGGTCCGATGAAAATCCAGTGTTGACGAATTACAATAACGTAATAAAAAAATTCTTTATTCGCGAACTTCCGAAACACAGAAAATATGATAAACTCGAAGAGTGTATTGCTCTCGGGCACTTATAACGTATAATCCTCCCCGTACGAAGGGCAGGTGCGTTCTGTGCTCGTGCGAGGATCGTCCACGAGTGTTATATCGGTTTGCCGCGTGTACCTCGTGTTGCTCCGACTATATAGATATATATACATATATCTATATATACACATGTATATGTACACATACGCACACACATATATTTATACGCATACACAGTGTGTCGTGTGTGCTGTAAGGCGCGCGCGGGCCCGTCGTACTTAGCCGCCACACCGAAGGAGAGTGAAAGTGAGTCTTCGCTCGAGGGAGGTTCGCGTTGGTCTGACTCGAGTTTGGCGCTGCCGAGTGTTGGTTACCTGGCTGGCTGCTGCCGCTGCTTTGCTGCAGCCCTTACTTGCCCACGAGTGCGGTGATGGTGGGGAGGGTAGGCGAATGGTGTGTTGTACGCTGGGGCTTTGCCTTGCCAGCTTGCCAGCCGTCTCTACCACAGTCTACGCCCTGGCTACTAGAGTACATGTACAGTGGAGGGACACTCGAGCTGAGAAGCCGCCGTCGCCGTCGAGTTCATCGTATTTTCAATGTTGGAGGTCACTGACAACCGAGCCGGGACCCGGCACAATGTCGATCTCGGGGCCCCGCCAATGGTAGTCGGGCCCAACGCGCACGGCGAGCCAGCGATTGGTCCCGCGGTGCTCCCACCATTCCGTTACCTCCTCCCTGCGACGGAGGAAGTTCATCGTCCGAAACCTTGACTGAATTACCCCGCAGCAGCGGCCAAGGCCATGCGCCCTCTCGCTCCCGCCAGCCACGAGTACCCCGCGACGCGGCTCGCGTTATTCTCACTCGGTCTTTTCTCTCATCTTCCTCTTCGGCTTCCCTTCTTCTATACTCGGTTCTTTCTCAGACTCGCTGTCATCGCCGTTGTAACTCGCCCCCTCTCTTTTTCTCTCATTCTTCTCGATATTTTCCATGTTGCTTCGCCTCGCTATCTCTCCCTCTCTCCCGCACACCTTTGAAACAGATGCTGCCTCGTATTACGATAAAGCTCGCATCGATATTTTTATCCCTCTCTCTCGCTTGCTTCCTCAGCATCGACACGAGCTCGGGTTCCCGCTTTTTTTCTGTCTCATTCTTTCTCACGTATTTCTAAGTGAATTCTTCTCGTTCGTTTCTTACAAGGAGCGTTTTTTATTCGTCTCTGTTCGACTTCGAGAGTGTTTATTCTTTTTCATTTAAGTACGCGTATGTGTGTATAATGTATTAGTATCTTGCGGATCGCGTGCTGTCCTTTCACTCACATGCGAAGCATCAACCTCGATCTTGTCCCTCCTCCCACTCGTGTCTCTGTACACTGTCTCACACATACAGCTTCGCGGTCGCGAAACAAACGTGCCGTGTGCATCTGTATATATGAGGATACTGCGCCCCAACGCCGGCGCCCCGCAACCAGTATTGTAGCAGATATTTACTGCTGTATCAACATGCTTACTATCGATACAACGATCTAGTAGCTTATATTAGTAGCGTATAGAATTCTATCGTCTATTTATTATAACGATACTCCAAGCGGCGCTATCGTAATTCCGCTATTACTATTAATCAGTGCACTCAATTTATCGCATTGAATTACACTCTGTACGCAATACTCATAGCCAGCCGAGGCTCATTTCTTAAATGACAAACGAGCATGATTTGACAAATTAGAAAAAAAATGATAAAAATTGTAATTTATTTTTTGATTTAAAAAAAAAAAAAAAACAAAAAAAACAAAAAAAGTTCGAAAAATCGCAATCGGTTCAATGGCCGGTGCATCAACCCCTAATTTAAGAGAGTGAAACAGCAGCGGCACATCGCAAGGAAACGTCGATAATTGAAACCGTCCACTTGTGCGAAGTTTTAAGTCATTTTTTTTTATCCCTACAATCGGCGATGCTGACGTTTTCGAAATCGCACACCAAGTCAAAGAGTTCGCCGAACTCTCGACGACAACGCGAAGTTTAATGCCACTGATCCTCTACGAATGTGCGACGATTCACACGGGGCAAACACACCTGCCTCGTTGTTTCTTCTTTGCGCCCGCAGCTACCGCTTCGTTTTTGTCTCTTTTTTTTTCTTTTGCTGATACATATACTTTTCGGTTTCCCCGTCGATGGGGAACTCGTTCGAAATTGCATTATAGTTCTTCTTATTATTAAAATTAAGTTATTACTAAGCTATTAACTTCCAATTTCATATACCGGGTAAGCAATACAGCTATTTCATAAAAAACTTATCGCCGGGGATAATTTTTTAAAAGACAATAAAAATGGTGACACACAATTTAAAAAATTAATTATTTTCGTATAAATGATCGTTTTATGGACTCAACAAATGAGATTCTCTAGATGGCAATAGCCATTGCCCCTTCCTATATATAGGTTCTTTATATATATAAGTATACCCGTGAACGTATCGCACAGCAACAGGACGTTTACCGAGGATCGCGGCCCCGACGACAAGCAAGCCGATTGACGAGTGTGTAAGACGGTATAATGCAAAGGCTCGTGCAGAAGCTGAGCGCGTCGAAGGACGTGCGTTGCCTCTGTACAGGAAGAGAGGTCCTTGAATGGGGCACCGAACCTTCCGTAAATAATATCCACGGGGGCCTCACGACCTCCCCAACCATACTAGACGAGAAACGATCGTTCACGGCAGCAATGAAATTCCTACATTTCCGAGGGCACACAGAGAATGCCAAGGACCTATGCGTGACGAACGAAAAGAGATTGCAAGTTTTCGTTTCCCGCGGCAGATGGGGCGGTAACGGTTGACCAACGCAAAACTCGATTTTCTTGAGTAAAAATATATCGTTTTTCTGCTAGCGCGAATATTATTACTTCGGCAAATTCCATTAACAGCAGAAACGGTTGCTCAGTGCTACGGAAACCCGTAGGCTTGGTTCCCTCGTTTATTGGGTTACTGTATATTATATTTTCTAGCATTGTGCAAGGGCAATAAAATCGAAGTGACAGAAGTCTCGGGCACGGGCGAGCAAAGCACGCGCCAAATCACGGTCCTCCCACCCAATCCCATTTCAATGGCTCGCTCGCGTGACGCAAAACGTCTTGCCAATAAAAATGACAATATAAAACAGCCCCGAGAAAAATATTTTGGGTCATTAGCCCATCCGAGAAAAATATTTCACCTTCCTAAACTAATTTTTCACAAGTTTTATTTCCTTTCTGCGTAATACAGGTATAGAATAAAGAGGAGAAAAAAATATCGAGGCGCGTATGTGAAGATTTTTCCAGAGCGGAAACAACCATGGAACCCTTATTTTTCCAAAAAGCGTAATCCTTCCGGCACTATATCCACGAGAAACACGATATTTTCCCTTGAAACCACCACCCGAATCCTTTTACCACGTCTATGAGAATTTTCAAGGGTTGCGAAGGGCCAACAATGACCCGAGTCTCCGTTGGGACTGCAGGTCATTCGGGGAAGGGTAATACAGCGGGTCTCGAGACTCAACCCTTCTCGCACGAGGCAACCCTTTGACCCCGAGTACATTTGGTTCGAATCGGGCCCGTGCCCATCCCCCTGCCACCATCACCGCCGATACGACACCCCCGTAAACTACGAGCAAAGTTTACTTTTTTCTTTTCTACTTGCCCAACGACCTTTATTGCTCCATAAACGCATAAACTAGTAAACTTTCTCTCTTTTACCGAGTGAGTGCGACCGAGGAGGATGCTCAACGGTCGACGAGGACGCGCATTTGAGTCTCCGCGATGTTTCGATGCTACAAGCCCCAGAAAAATATGGGACCTCGGCCAGCTTTGAAGTTAACGTTCAACCATTATCGACGAAATAATTTATTTTCATGATTTTATGATTCGACCATTACGAGTTGAGACTCGACCTTCTGTCACCAGTGATGGTAATACAGTGAACTCTCTGCCTCTGTCAGTCTCATTGTTTTCCTTACTTTTTCTAACTAACTATGGAATCGTGCACAGGCGGAGGATCTTGTTTGGACATGCGAATGAGTAGCGACAGTCCCGAGCGTACACATGTTTCCTTGAAAACGACTGACGATTTGTAAACGTGCCCATTTGTATGCAACTCAAAGGCGAATGGCCCTCGAGTCGTTGCTCATGCTCAGCGCCTCTGTCTATTTTTAATCGAATGGAACGTAAATCGGTCAATCTGGCACGTGCTGCCTAATCGATTATTCTCGAGTCCTGGTGCATATATCCGGGGTTGTACATTTTTGTAGATTGACGAATAAATTTGCTTGTAAAGTAAATCGATGATCCGCAAGAAGTATGTTTATCGTAATACAAATTTTTCAAAGTTCGATTATTGATTGAGAATGAAGTTGCTAGTTCCCCCCCCCTGTCCCTGTAAGTAACCCATTTGTGTTTATCTAATAATAAATACGTACAACCTCGTTAGATGGCTACCACAGAAACAACCGTTCAGCTATTAATATTTTTTTCTTCTTCTCTTTTTCGCCGACCGGAAACCCTAACATCGAAAAACATTGCATGAAATTCAGAGTTTACATAAGAATTAACTGACTGACGGAGTCGAGTTATTTTCGGCATATTTTCGTCAAGCGCAAGAGTATCGAGCGCAGAGTTCAAGACCCCTCAAATGCTTACTCATTCGCTCTCGTGTAAGAGTTAAAAATCTTAAGTGGATGTACATTGGCCCCTTGTCTGTAGTCGGAAGAAACACGACTCATAGTAAAATCAAAAGAGAGCTCCTCGTATACAATCCGTCTGTTTTATAATGCGTCAACGATGCGTCACCGCTAGCGTGTAGCATACGTATATATACTACGAATCGAGAGTCGGCCCCAATTCGTGTCACCGACTCGTTCAAGCTTAAAGAACCGAACATTAGGCAACCGGTTTTCTACAAGAGTCTCGATAAATTGTCACGTTTGACTGCGTGCGATCGGTATCACCATTTCGATTATGCATCTCCTCCTTAACGCAAATGACACACAGAGCGCAACGTCAATAACGATCGTGAATTTATTTACGAGAATCCATTTCACCCTTTTCAAACGAATAGTCATCGTTTTTAATATCCAACATAAAACTTAGTCTCCTCGTATACACGCATGTAATTTTGTTAGATTTATATTTACAATATTCGTATAGTTATCACTGGTGAATGAACATAATATTAATTCGATCGATTATATCAAAACTCATGTGTGCTGAGTAGTGAACGACCTTTTAGTTAAAATTCACTTTGACGAGACAAACCTTTTACCTCGTAATTTATTTGTCGATTTACGACATCCCAACGCTAATTCATCTACACGAGTACGATATAATCGATTCAACAACGAATCAGCATGAGGCTAATGACAGAATCATCGTCGTTTCGCGAATTAATTATACGATTAAAATGCTTTATTTCTTTATTAAAATTCCTTATCTTAATATCTATGACGCATTAAAGCTCGTTGAGCCTTCTTCGCGGTTCGCGTAACTTCGGAACAAGATGAAAAACGGTTGATCCGCGAGCGTGGAGGAAAGTTTTTCGCGAAACAAAGGGTAACAAAGCGTTCGTTGTACCGGGAGAGCCCGGGAACCGAGGAAGTATGCAGGCATCGAGGAGCCTCGCGGAATCCTTGGCACGGTGCGACCGGTCGGCGACCCGTGAGCTCGACTCCTGTTCTCTCTACGCTTTACGATTTTCTACCGGGGACGCGATTAGCCGACCGAGTTATACGTACGAGTGTCAACGACACTGGAACACCGAGGGTATGACAAAGCTACGGTGGTAATAACGTGCTCATTGCGTTATTGTCATTATCATTATCGTTATCGTTATTATTATTATTATTGTTGTTGTTGTTATTATTGCGACTGAAGCTCCGGCAGAGTGCAGTCCCCGTAGGAACTTTCCTATGTCTTCTTCGACGTCGTCGTTGACTACAATATACTTCCGTAGTGGGCGCTATGCCCATAGCTGTGGGCATAACGGTGCGCTCGGCGCGTCACGCATGTGCGTGTGTGATGTCACTGAACCTGCAGCAACAGCAACAGAAGCAGCAGCAGCAGAAGCAACGTGGTTGACTCCCGCGCGTACGACGTGCATCCCTTCTATACATAAATACATTCTACGATGGGCTACGAGTGTGTTGGTATGAGACACGAGTCTCAAATGAACGAGCTACGTCGTTTTCTGTTTTCTTCGTGTCAACGAAAAATTTCTCGAGGCTCCGCATACTTTCTTCGATCGTTTGTAGACGCAAGAGACGGAATTGAATACAAATATATTTTCAATAAAATAATCATTTGGCGCATCGATTAAAACCACTAATTTAATATATCAACGCGTGTATCTTAATGCGGTTCACCGATAATTGATAAAACTCGAAAGCATCACCGGAAAGAAAGTTGTTCATTTGACGAATTTTCGTCCAACACCAAACTCTTCGTACAAAATGCTAAACAATAAATGTTTTATACATTATATAGAACTATTTTATTGCAATGTATTTTATCATAAAAGAATGTGATAAAAAGTGTAAAACTTCCCGGAATAAACATAGATTTACGATGATATTTTTTTAAAAAAGTTAGGTTATGCTATCAGGTATAGGATTCGCGGCGTGAGCGAGAGAGACAAAATAGAAGAAAGGTTGAACTTAATCTGCAATTGATACAAAAATTGTCCGGTAAAACGTATTCCAACTGAAATTAATTAATCGAATTCGTAAAATGACAAATAAATTTTGTGTTAATTTAATTTAATTATTTTATTTTAATTTCGTACATTTTTTGCTTTAAATGACGAAACATATTAATACGATTTTACTGATTAACGTATACGGAGGAGTAAGCGTCGTTGCTACAAAAACCTAATGTAAAAAAATATAATTAATTCGAATATGATGCGGGCTGCTAGACGGTCGCTGCAACAGCTCGAAAGAAAAATATATAAAGACGTTACACAATGCGCGAGTCACTGACGGAGAGTCTTTTCGTTGTTTGGGTCGAGTTGGCCATCGTGGAGACGCGAGAGAGCTCTCGATTTCGGAGGCATTCGGGTCGTTGGACCACTGAAAACTCGGGACCGAGTGCCGCGCTGACACAGATACGATGCTGATGGGGGCTTCGTGTGCATGCGCGACGGCCGCGCGAGCTCTCATGGTTATTAATGCCGGCCGAATGTAACAAGAAAGAGCGAGCGAGGAAAAGAGATATGATCGAGGGCACGCGTGTTGCATAAAAGAATTACGAGGAGGCGCAATCGACGCGTATGTGACCAGAGATAGAGAGAGAGAGAGATAGAGGGAGAGAGTGAGATAGAAAAAGAGATAGAGGGAACGAGGGAAACGAGCCAACGAAGAATGGAATGGTATAGAAGCTCCGGATGCACACACACGACGCCTCTTACGATACGTACCGCAGCTGCATTCACTCACCCGCGCACACCATACACCCATTCGGTCTGTGACCAGATACAGAGATCTCAAAGATACGAATG
This sequence comes from Cylloceria caligata, assembly GCA_963942595.1. Classification (NCBI taxonomy): domain Eukaryota; kingdom Metazoa; phylum Arthropoda; class Insecta; order Hymenoptera; family Ichneumonidae; genus Cylloceria; species Cylloceria caligata. The sequence continues at coordinate 45,768,862 of OZ012708.1, forward strand.
AATAAAGTCCCTTTCCCTGAAATAACTTTAAAATAATAATAATAATAATCTTCAACGAAATAAAATTGGAAAACAGTCGAAATTCTTTTTTTTTTTTGTGAGTTTAAATACTGAATAATTATTTTATTCGAATAAATGAAAATAATAAAATAAATATTGTTTACGATGGTTGCCAGGTTGGTCCGCATTACCGTCTCATTCTATTCAATTTTATAATAATTTTCTCCAGGCTCGGAGCATTCTTGCAGAGGAGTGCAGTTAAAGACTGCAGGCCAACGAGGAGTAAATAGGAAGAAGAAGAAACGTGGGAAGCGATATTAGAGCGCGGAGAGTGAGCGAGAGATTGCTAGAACATGGTAGCATCGACATCGCGTTCCCTGCTCGAGCAGAATGCTTTGCTTGGAGCAAAGGAAAAAAAAAAGAGAGAATAGGAGCTGGAAAAGGTGGGAGACGACGAGAAGGAACAGGAACGTGTGCCACTAGCCCCGGCCTCGGGATGCCCTGCTCCGCATTGCCACTTTGAGAGATTCAACTCGATTACATAGCGAGTACTCGTTCCCGTTCGTTCCGCTCTTGTACTATCTTACACTCGTACACTTACGCTGAGCGCTCTTGTTCTCTGCGTACATGCATACTCTGTGCTTACTTGCTCGCGATACACTCTTCATTCCTCTCTCAATCGTGTGCGTGCACCGTCAATGACAAAGTACGCAACGCCATAGCGATAGTTTATTTTATTTTCTTTTACTCTTGATTAATCGTACGTATATCCTCGAAGAAATCGATGACACGATCTCGGCGTGCATATTCCGGACAAGCGTGCAACGTAAGTTAAGGAGAACGACAGATCGCGATACCCAATGACGGAAGTGGGTCTGAAATCATAACTACAAGATCATTTCCACTCAATTTAAATGTTGAATACAGTTGGAGGACGAATAAAACGAAGAAAATAAGTGCAATACTCCGGGTATTCAGGTAGAAAATGTTGTCGCTATAATGCGCCGGAGTTCCAATAGAGTACCGATGGGTATTTCCAATGAAAAATATAGTTCGGATATTATATAATAACCCAACAACTTGAACGACAACATTATAGATCGTATCTGTGTACGCACTGCGTCTTTTGTAGTCAATCTATCAGGGCAGAATCGTTGAACGGAGAACGGCGATCCCCGCCACCTCTGTTCAGCGCTACGTCGACTAATTATGTCTCGGTACCTGTTCCCGGCAAAATATATGGTCTTAATGCGATTAGGTTGGCACTGTTTGTCATCAAAACGACGCAGAACCGAGCAGTTCACTCGGGATTATTCGATTCCTTGCCAAGCTTGTTTGGATTCTCCGGAAGGATAATCCAAAACAAACGACTGAAGCTAAGTCGGTGCACCACGATGACCATTGAGGGTTGACTCGTTGACGTCGATACAGAAAGGAAAGGGTTGAAGTACTCGAGAAACCGTGAAGATTGGTCGGAGACAGAGAGAGAGAGAGAGAGAGAGAGAGAGAGAGACAGACAGAGAGAGAGACACAGAGAGAGAGAGAGAGAGAGAGAGAGACAGAGAGAGACAGAGAGAGACAGAGAGAGACAGAGAGAGAATATCCTTTCCTCGGTTGTATTTACCTCTCTGTCGTTTACCACAAATGTTCTAACCCGTTAACGAACCTGAGCCAACATCAGCACGTACCTAAATTGTTGAAATATGACATTACTACAGGGAGCTTAGTAGCTAATGGTGTAAAGAGTTATTTCTGACCAACAGTGACGGTGGTTTCGTCGTAATCGAGAAGACAATAGCCGAGTCGTTACATTGTGGCGTACCCGTGGTCTACCACTCCTGGGGCGTGTCGCACCCTTCACCCTTTCATCCAGCAGCGAAGCTTACTGCAGTACTTATACCCGGAATGCAAGAGACGAAAGGGTTATGAGGATGAATGGTAGTAACCTCTCTTTGGTAGTGCTGACACTGCGGCGCATAGGGTGCCTGGGTTTTCAATGTCGTAAATTAATAAACCCAGTAGCCGAATATTATAAACGAGACGCGCTACGACCACCGGGAACGATTTCACGGATACGAAATTGATGAGAATCATCGGACGTCGCTCTCCAAATTGAAAAATTTTTCCTTTTTGACATTTTTCAGTTGTGCAAATAATTAGTTTTCAAGTTAATGCTTCACACTATTTAACATTTGTATTATAGTGACAATTGTACCAGTGGGTATATGTAAAAAAATAAATAAATAAACGAAATGAAAAGAGCCGCAAATTCGACGATGAAGACTCTACGTTGCAGCTCGACGACCGCACGTAGCGCAGAATTCCCGACCTACGATAGTATCGGTTCAAGAACGCCGTACAAAGTCGCGAAAAAAACAAACATAACTTTTATGATTTTTCCAAATAGGTCAACGTAAGTTTATTGCCGAAGTCATCTTCCAGAGGAGGATGCAATTTTTATTACTTATTTCCAAGTAATTTGATTGTAGACGATAGCAAATATCTATTCTCTTAAAATGTGACACTGTGATGTAAAGAGTTTTCTTCGTCACTGTACTTGTCTACTCTGAAGTCCTTTCCGCTCCATTCCAATTACACGTTCCTTTTCTCTTCCTTTTATTTCAATGGCGCTTACGCGAGTGCAATGACTCCGAGAAGTTCGAGCGTGTCGAGAAGACAGAATCGACGTTGTCGCGATATTTATAACATCAGCAAAAGGGAAGCGACACAATCGTAAGAGATCGAGAGAGGGAGGGGGGTCACACTGCGCACCAACCGCTCGTTGTACTGCCCCGGACCTTGAGATGATCGCGCGAGCGCACGAGTTCGACGATCCATGGAACACCACAAGGGTGATCGTCCTCCCTCGAGGTTTACGTCGCGAGATCCTTGCGATTCTCGTCTCATCGTTGGACGACCACTTCCAGGATTCGTTATAACGCGAGACTGCGACGAAGAGACGAAAAATAAAAGATGGAAAAAAGCAGTCGGCAGTGAGTGACTCTCCACCGACCTCTTTTATCAGTCTGACTGGAAGCCGACAGTCAAACTGTCAAAGACCACCTTCGACACTAATATTCTATATATACCTAACGCTGATTCGATACAGCTCTCTCATTGGTAGGTCAAAATTTAAACGAAGACGAAGTCCGCTGAAGAAAAATCAAAGTATATGGCTTACCAGGCCCTCTGGCCCAATAGGAGGACACGAAGAATAAGCGATGAAGACGGAGAGAAGGAAGCGCAGAGAAGAACTCGACGTGAACGCGCGCGCTCCTGACGAGGACAGTGCACTGGACTAAGCGCTGACAGAGAGAGGGCGTAAAACGAGGGGGACCGACGGTTCCGCGAATGTTACGGGACCACATAGCGACGTGGGAGTGCAACAACTGCATCGCGTTCGTGCACCGGGCGCGGATTCACGGCATGGCACAGCAGGCGCGCAACATGCATACACGCACGTGTCCTCCCGCTCATGTACGAATATATATATATATATATATTTGCCATGTTCCCTATATACTGTAATAGTACGGCCGCGATGACGGCCGTTTGACTCTGTATTTGCCGGTGCCTGTTGCACCGCTGTGCACATGCATATGCGGCCGTTTCCACTCGCGGAATCGCGGCCCGCCGTACGAGAGAAAGAGAGCCGATGAGAGTGCGCCGACCTCTGCCGCTTCACAAACGGTCGACGACCTCGCCCGACGTGCGAGCTCACGGTGGCAAAGTGTGAGCCCTCCGTGCGCGATCCGCGCTCGCGCCTTCCCCAACTGAATTCGAACCTCCCCATAGATCGAGAAAAATTACCATGATGGATCCAACGTCAAACGATCCGGATGATCTACCGCGACGATGTAATGCACAGCGCGTACTGTTCGTACGGCAATCGAGGATTCATCGAGTCACCGCTCGGTCGCGGATTACCCGGTGACGTCAGTCACTGCGTCATCGACACCTCATCGATAACTCATTAAGATTTATTTCTATACGGATTAACAATCTTTAGTCCGCCTCTTTCATTTACGCTCACGGTCGTCATAGCTACTACATTCAACAACAAAACGAATATATATTTTCGTTTATTAAAAATATATATTCCATAACTTTTATGATCAAGTAGAAACAATAAATAAATAAATATTTGTTAATGTTTTTTTCTTACCATTATTAATTATTCGTAAAAAGAAAGATAAAGGAAATAAGTGAGCAACGTGAAGGAAGATAAATTATTGTATTGTTGGAAAATAATTTTCGATTCGCGTTAACTAAAATAATGAAGAAAATAAAAAGTATTTGTTTGCAAATATTCAAGCACATTGTGAAAAGTTGTTTTCTCTTGGTTTTCTGTTTTCCTATTAGAATAAACATTCGACGGAAATAGACAAACAGCTGGAAGCGAATAGGTTAAGCCGATTAGCGCAGACAATTGAGGATTTGCAGTCGACGGATTGTAAATAGTTTTGGTAGTGATTTCAATGAGGAGGGCGAAAAGGGCGGGGGGGGGGGACTCGAGCGGTTCTTTGAAAAGGAGGATTGACCTAGTGCCCCAACTCTACCTAGCCCACTGGCCGCGCCGACTCTCCGAATCCCACTTTCTTCATATCGCCCGCTCGCTGGCAGATTCGCTCGATTATTAAAGTCTGGAAAATTTCACGAAGATCGTTTAAGGCTTCAATCTTGCAGGGAAGAGCAGGGTGGGTTTGAATTAGACCTTTGTTGACCTGCGGAACGAGAAAGCGACTCGGTCGAAGGCACATTTTGTCGGTAATTGGATTAGCGGGAAAGTATTACTCGTCGTAGTCATATTCCAAACCTCGGGAAAGCGTCCCATGAACTTGGACAATGGTGCGTAGGGGTCGTTGTACTGAGAATTAGAAGTTAACCACAGAAAAATGAATTCAACCCCCTTTTCTTTCATGCTATACGTACTTTAATGTATTTATATACCGTGAGTACTGCGAGTCGAATGCATCATGTAATTTATTTATTGTCTGAATTTCTGAGTAGACAATAGTTTTGTGTCGCACCCGTTAGATCGAATTTCGATCGAGTCATGGATTCCTCGGTATATACGTGAATGTAACGTATACAAGGAATATACACACGCGATTAAAGGTGTTAAGGATAATACGGGGTGTCAGCTTAGCTGTCAGCAGTCTCGGTATATCGGGAGAGGTCAGTTGCACTTCTCGAACTTATTGTATGCATTCGCAAGAACGAATAGAGAGAAGGAAAAAAGAAAGAAATAATAAAGACAGATATACGGCTATCGAATCGAGTGCTTAAAACGGAAATAGAGAGATAGAGAGATAGAGAGAGAGAAAGAGAGAGGAGTGTACTCTCTGCTTCTCTTTCAGTTAGGTCGATCGGAGAACTTCCCGGTGCATACGAGAACGTTCGATGGAGTGAGCAGAAAGAGAAGCGACGTTGAGCGCATCACGAGAGAAAGGAACGACGGAGAGGTGCGCTCGTCGTGGCATTCGCCTTCCTCACAGCGAAGCCGAAGAAGAAGAATAAGAAGAAATGAAGAACGAGGAAGACCGAGTTGATCGAAACTTTGCGTAAGATAGAGAGTGATCGAGAAACAGTGGAGAGACATTCATCACGCACTAGATACAACATCAGTTCTTAAGCATTTAAGCCCACAACCCAATATTCTAATAAAAAAATCAAATTATTAACATTATAATTTGTGAATAAAATATTACATTTTAATAACGAGTACTCGTGTTGTTAAAAAGATGTAACGATTTATCGATATTAGTTAAAATCTCATTATTAACACAATTAATTTAATGAAATATGGTCATAAATTAGGTCGGGGGTCTAGTGGACCCCAGGTTAAGAACCCCTGGTACAGTGGCTCCGAGTGAAGGCAGAAGGTAGGTAAGCGAAAAGAGGGGAACGCATCCTCGGGGCCGTCCTAACGGTAGGGCGGGTCACTGGACGCGGTGCACCGCCGCCGCTGCCGCGCGGTGCAACTCTCCTCTGAGCGCGAGGCGAGTTGCAAGCGCGCTTTTGCACGACGCGAGACGCGAGCGTGGCGATACCCCGACCAAAGACTTCGCCTTCCACGTCCGCGCGTCGCTTAAACGAACGCTCGGTATCACGGTGCAATGTCCTACCTAGGTGTAACGATCCTCCGCGCTCTTCGCTTTGCCCTTATACACAGCGATGAGTGCGAGCCAGGAATCGCGACTCGCGAAACCCTCTCGTGCACCGGGAATTATGCTGCTGCTGCTGTTCTCTTTACGCTGCACTTCGTGAGCTACCGCGGGGCGCGCGCAGAATTATTGTCTTCCTCCTCGTCTTCCGTCGTCCTTTTTCTTCGGCCGAAGACCGCGAGAGTCCTTGAACTCCATGCCAGCTCGATTGCGCGCATGCGAGATCGTTCTCATCGTACTTGTTTGCTTCCTCCGTAACTCCTTCCTGCTGCTGCTACTACTGATTAGAAGGTATAGGAGGGATGTCCAGGCTCTTTGTTTAGATTTCTTTGCTTACGACTATTACTCCGTCGCTACGATCGACTTCATTTATGAGAAAAATGTATCGGCCGTAACGATATCTTCGCATCAATATTGTTAATAATGTTGTATTTATAATTTCATTAATTATTATAGAATCATTCGTTGTAATATTATTTCAGGAATATAAATTATTATTATTATTATTATACAATGAAGAGTTACAAAAAATTGAAAAGATGGTTGTTATAAAATTAATTCAATGCAAATTCGATAATCTTTTCCATATGATTTTGTAAAATTGCAGCTCCCTCTTTGACAACGCAATATAAAAAATAAAAAAAGATTAAGGATACGCCTCTACTTTTCTTTGGACGATGACCTTATTCTTCGTTCTTCACTCGATATTCCCTGCAATACCACGTGGGATAATCGCGTTCGACGGACGTACACATGTGTACATAATATTTGCACGATATATTATTATATACCAAGTTCTTAGAAAGGAATTCATTTTTTAAAAAAAAACTGAAATTTATTCCCAAGAAACTTATAATATACACCGCGTATGATGAATACGAATGTCGTGAGGATATTTGACGCGGGCTGTTTGGCGCAACTTGGCAATTTCTTTGAATACGATATCCATAACGAATCGTCGACGTGACGAAGACCAAAGAAAAATATTCTACGCTAATTCGCGCCTGTCTTATCGTCAAGTTGACATTTTAAAAAAATCGTGCGTTGACAACATTGCGCATTTAGAAAACTAAACTATTTAATGAGAATCAATGAAATTTCATTCGAGTCAATTCAATTTATTCAAAGTAAATTGAATCGGATAACTAAATTCACAACTTCGCGTGAAATTGGATTATTGTCAACCTTACGGTGAACTTGAGCCAACTGAATTCACTTGACTCATGATAAATGTCATTTAGCTGATTGAATATATTTGGCTCAACCTCGGGCGATGTTGGATATGGCGAAATTCATGATGAACTTGAGTCAATCGTATCATGCACTTGAACAAAGGAATCTTAAGTTGACTCAATTAAATTTATACTTTCAATCGACTGATTGATTCAACTGCGAGTTAATTCAAAGTAAATTTAATCGAACCAATTAAACATAGCTCGGTTCGTGGTTGGCTCAAATTCCACGTAACTTTCACCATACCCAACCTCATGTAAAATTGTAGAAATTATATTTAGTCAACTCCAATTAAATTTGCCAACTGTAGCCAGTTGGCTCAAACTAAATAATTTTTTATCAGCGTGACCGGATTAATATGTTCTACCGAACAACTGATCAATCTGGAAATTTCTGTCGCCTTTCGTATTCCCGTAATATCGATACGAGTCTATATTTATCATCGAATCATCGAATACTCTACTTTACTGTATTTTCGTAAAACGATGAGTCGTGCACAATCATCCTGAAAATTCGTCCTCGAGTTGATCGATTTGTCGGCCAATCGTGACTATAAATTAAGCAAGGATAGAACGATGCGTTCATCAATCGGACATTTCTTCATATCCTCGACTAAGGTCATAATACTACGTTCGTACATTACGAAGCTGTTTGCTTCATTGCCATGGTCAATGACTCGGTGGATCGCTGACCTTGGAATTTTTATGTTTCCTCTGAAATCTTACGTGACAATGTATATAAGATGGCACCGAATACACACCGTACCAACGTTTTTACCGCGAATCGTAGAACAGAACGAACCCATAGATGCGATACATGTTCACAACACGTTGTATACCAAGAATTACGTGTGTGTGATAGTACCCATGTAGTACATATGCTATAGTAATAATAACACGCTCGGCTATTCGGTGTCGACGAACCCGCTTGGCTCGCGCGTATCTCCTCATTCCCTTCGTCACTGAATATATTTCTGCGAATTTCCACTATAAAAAAGATAAAGAGAGAAAGAAAAAATAGATTAAAAAAAAAAAAAAAAAAAAAAAAACGTTGGTCCAAAGTTCGCAACGCGTACAACCGTTTAAAACAATGTCCAGGAGGCTGCAACGACGAACTTTCGAAAATGTTCTTGAAGAATAAGTGGTAACTGTATATTTACATTTCCACGACGAACACGAGGAGTTCTGGAGATGGATATGAGCGTGACCGTCCATACACAGCAGTGTACGCACGATTTTAACGTGCGCCTAATATGCATATGACGAGACTCTGCTATGCTGGAACGTACATACGCGAACGTTCGTATGTGTAAGTCTCGAGCATACGAGAGTGGATGAATGACATAACGACGGTGAATGCTATAAGCGAGAGAACGAGGGACTGTTAAGTCCCGGGCGTCGACCCTCTCGCACGATGCAACATCGTCGCGTGCACTGCTCTATGCACTGTCCACCCAAAGCCCCGTATTTCCATCGGCTACGACGGCGACGCCAAGACTACGAATTTGAATGAGCTATAGGCTCTTACCATACATCGTCGCCTCGTATGTTACGTGTGTATTCGATCGTGCGGACGTATTCGCTATAATTTCTGTGCGAGATGAAACGACAAACATCGCGTCGGTTTAATTCGTGGAGTACCACGAGTACTCGTAAGAGATACGATGACCATAGCCGGGCCACCGATCAAACGTTACGTCCGATGTTTACGGACCACGTGACACTCGTGCGTAGTACGATAATCCGATACCTTATATACATACATACATACATACATACATACATACATACATACATACAACGCCATCGCAACTGCGCGTCGACTACGCGGTAATACCCGTGACACCGGCACTGATTATTTTTCTGACCCACATTATAACAAAAGTTCGTTGCCACCGATCCACTCGACAATATTGTGTTATACTTGGTGTTTACACAACGAAATGGGTTTTTTCATTGCTCTGTCGGAAACATTTGCCTCTTGCGTGTCTGTTTATTATCATGGAGAAAGGTATCGATCGGTTTGTGAGGAAAATTTTATTCTTATATCGGTGTAAATGTAATTTTCAGCTTCGTGTTTGTTTTGAAGAAGGAAAAGTAGATACGGGCTATGAGTATATTGATTAGAATTTAATGGATGAGTTATAAGAGGTGCGTGTCTCGAATGCATCATCAGTATATATTGAGAAAAATAGTTAAATCGTGCGCGTACGATATGTCGGAATAGAAGCGCGGATGAGTCAACGCTCGGTGTATCCAACTAACTGCTAGACGATAGGACACTATTGGGGATAACCCCAAAAAATACGTTCGTCGTGAGAACTTCACGGAACTATCAGTGGGAAGCGATAAGACTGCATTTCTTATCGATTATAACATGAGAAAAAATATATAGATCAAGAAGCATTAGATAAACGATTCGTAATAGAAAAATCTTTTTGATCCCGTTACGATTACTGGAAAGACAAATAATTTGATTGTAATAAAAAAAAAAAAAAGATATCTGTTACAATTACAGCGCAATAGACTCAAAAAAAAAATAATAATAATTGTGTTAAAATATTGTTCCGATGTATGGCTGATCAAATAAAAATGTCAAGTGATAAAAAATGATGTCGAATCAACGAAATATCGGAGGTGGGCAATTTTAACTTTTCTCACTTTATCTTTCCGCTGACTATTGGAAGGTAAATAAGCGGAATCTGATACAGGAATAGTTAAGATCCAAGAAAGCAAGAAAATATTCTGAACTATCGGTATCGCGATCTCGATGAATTCGCGCTTGGACGACTGATCGCGTGCGGGAAATCACGGCGAAAGCACTTTCGCGTTGCTACCGCTGCAGGCTTGAGTTCTCGGTACGCGAAGACCGAGTCAGGCAACGACCTCACCTTTTACGGGAGCTGCCGACGGCCGCGTTTCAGCAAGATGTCGGTGGACTCGACTTTTATTCCGTGGATTCTACACGAGGAATGACGAGGGAAAGAGGAAGAGAACGTCGAAAATGACTGTATGACACACCGACTATAATAACGCCGCTAATGTTGCTCTTATCTCGAATTAAGTCGGGTTCAACGCCTCTTTCTAGTCCTATAATAACATCGATTAATGAATAACAATGTTGCTCCGATTAGCAGGTACCGGCGGGTATCGAGAGTCGCTTTTTCTCATTTGCGTGTGAAGAGAAGATGGTTGTGAATGCGAGGTGAACGAGGAGGATGAGGTTGCGCCTCGGGAAACCATCGAGGAGACGAAGAAAACCATCGAGGAGACGAAGGAAAGAGGAGGAGAGGGAAGAGAGGATAAAGAGTGGAGGAAGAGAGAAGTCAATGTTCACTCGCTCACCTCCATCTGTCCCCCTATCTCGCATACACACACACACGCACACGCACACTGTCTCAACTTCGATCAATAGTAGTAGTAGTACTGTAGTGTTCATAGTAATGTACCGAAGTGTACTACAGCGTCGAGTGTGGAGTAACGTCCCCCACCTCGCCCTTTCGTTACCAGCCGTCGTCGTCGTTCCCGTGAGTCGTTCGCGTCGCGAGATTTGCCAACCTGGAAGAGGACCGATGCCAGTGAACTCGGTTGGCCGGTCACTAACCAGGTAACCCACACTAGCGTTGTTTGCTCGCTCGTTCGCGCATCCTTCGCTCACTCGCACTCAGTCGACGTCAACGTGCTATGCAGCAACGGCAACGGTTACGCTACGGGCTTTTTCACCGTTTGCCCAGCAGCGACCGAGCGCGTAGTTATTCGTCCTCTCTCTTTCCCTCTCTCCCTCCCTCCCGCGCCAACCCTTTCGTAGCAGCAGCAGTTGTGCTCTCAGCAAACTCTCGGGGTAATTGCGCGCTCGGAATTCTTCCTCTCGCGATTCTTCTGCCTCCTCGAGGGGGCCACTTCCCTTCGCGTCTTCTTATGTCTTCCTTTTTCCTCTTGTTTCATCGTTCTTTCTTCTCCTCTCCCTGATTCCCCTTCACGGAATATGGATTGCGATGTATGAACTTCGTACGTTCTCAGGCTTCGCATCCCCTTGTCTTTGATTGCTACTTCGTTTGTAGAAGTTAACGATCTTTGGAGGAGAGGAAGTGGTTGACGGTGCAGTGCACTCGGCATGATCTTCCGGGCTTAGACACTTTTACACTGTTTGATTATACAGGTAATGCTTTTTTTCTTAGACTCCGGTGAGTCAATTACGCAACGTCACAAATTTACTTCCCAGTGATTACGCGGGACACCGTAAATATTTATACCGAGAGTCTCTGTGAATATTTTTAAAAAATAACATTGAACCAAGTCAATTTAAATATAAATAATTCAATATTCTAAATGTTCTACTCAGCGATAAGCATTTTGTTGATTCAAATCGAATTAACTCAATTTTAATTGAAATCAAATATTCAATATTATCGATGTTTCATTTATAATTTTCATCCCTGCATTGCAAGAAGTAAGGAAAAAACGATTAAAAATACGAAGAATATGTTCGCTGGACTATTTCTGTACCGGATCAATCTTCGACAAAATTTTTCTATCGAAAAATTGTTCGTTAGATAATTTTCTATGGCGTCAATAACTAAATATGTGAAATAATTAAATCGTAATGCTCGAGTAAACGTTTTATTTCTTGCTTTTAATCATTTTTTTGTTTTCATTCATTTTGCTAAATTGGGCGTTGCGGGTCAACCTGCAAATAAAAACACGGCCTTGTTAAATCGAGGGGGACTAAATGTCGCGAGCCCGGAATGTCCTCGGCTTTATACATATTCGCTACTTTCAGTTCACTCACGGGTTTTGTGCTTTCCGCAGGCGCTCACGCCTGCTGCTGGGCCAACGACCTCGCTAGGTTGGAGAATCGAGTTAATGAATTGTTGTTTACGACTAACGTACCGGAAAGCGACGAGCACCATGAGAGAAAAAAGAAGAAGAAAAAAAAAAAAAGACCCGGTATTCATGTTAGTTCGAGAGAACCGAAGAGAATCCACGTAATATGACGCAATAATACTACGAATTGGAATGAATTAAAAATTCTTCAACCCTCGGATCGCACGTAAATTCATTAAATTTTTATTTACAATCAATACTTTTCTCAAACAAAAAAAACAAATCTAATTCCACTGTTTACCAAATGTAGAAGACAAGTTTTTATTATTAAATACAATGTTGTTGGTGGTAAATCTAATAAAAAAAAAAAAAATCTGATGAGAAAATAATATTTAACGAGAACTTTGCGTTGAAGCCGAGAGGCAACGAAGGTACGAGAAAATAATCGAAGGACCCACATGCATTCATCAGGAACTCGCGAGCAAAGAGGCCCAGAAGTGCCTGCTCGACTGCATTTGCAGCAGAATATCGAACGAGTGTACGTGCAAGTGCGTCGCGTACATGCACAAAAGAGCGGTAGTCGAAGTTTGCGGTATGCGTGAGAGCCTCCTTCACTGACGTGGTTATAGCGAGGCCTGCAGTTTGTTGCCCGGTGACCGAGTTCATCGCCTTCTTGCTGCCGTCTCGAAATCGAGAATCTTCGAGCCAACATCAGGAGCAGGAGCAGCAACAGCAATGGCGTTGATCGGCGAAACACGGTCTCCGCGTACTTCTCAGCTCATCCGCGGCAGTGTAAGTCACTTAGCCCGGAGAAAACTCGCTTTTTCATCGAAAGCCGCTCTGGCACCGTGACCGCCAAATAACATTGCAATTTTATCGTTGAATATATCACTGAATGATGTATGAGCGTTCGATGCGTTATACAATCATAAAATTGATCATTTATTCCATGAGCCGATAAACATGTTTTTTATTTCTTCTCTAATTAACATTAGAATTAATAGTTTAGCACCTCGGCAGTTTATAATGGAAGCAGGTTAACCATACGAATGAATATCTAATGTCCAGATGAGAATCGAAACAAGGCAATCTTCGACGCTTGGATCGAGGCAGGAAAAAACGATGTAACAGTTGACGCGGTGCGTTGGCGTTGTCTTTACATAACCACAATCGTTCGATGAGTAGTTCGTTGCCTCGGAGAGAATTACGTGGGTCGTTCGAGTCCGTGAACCTTCGCTTCTTTCGTCTCCTGGCTTTTACGATCCTTCGTTTCCTCCGCAGAATTTATTTAATTGCCGATGACCTCGACTAATTCGACGCTAAGGCTCGTCCGAGGATCAATCATCCAATTCTGTGAGAGACGACCTCGCTTGACGGACACACGGGTCGCCCAATAATAGCCAAGGACATTTAGAGCAGTTTTATATGGCGGTATTAACGTCTCTCGCTCTTTTATTCTCTCTCTCTCTCTCTCTCTCCCAAGTAGGATGAGCCTTTCCATATGCTTCTGGTTGAACTAGTCTCAAAGATATCATGCGCCCGGTTAATTACGTTGGATCGTCTCATTCCCAGAATATTTTCAGACAATTCTCTTGACAATAGCCCCAAGAAACGCTACATTTACCGTTTTCAGGGTAATATACGATCCACCATAAATATTAGCGAGAAATAGTTGCGAAATCCGTTAGAACGCAAGCCAGTGCTATAATTTTCACGCAACCCTTCGAAAATTTTCAAAGAGTTGTATCGACGTTGTGCCGTTAGACAGTAGTGCGCAGGGACGAGGGTCAGTGCGCTCCAGTATTGTCGTGTCCAATGGAACGAACGAGAGTGCCAACCGACGCTCCAGATTTTGAATTTATGGGATCGAACAATTCTGACGCCGTTGCGTTACGACTCGTACCTCGTTTCTCATTGTCTCCAACGGGAACCCTTGACAAGGGTCAGCGCACTTTGCGCAAACTCTTTGACTACGCTCTATTTGTGAATAAATCTATTTAGGTTTTCTGCGAATGTCACTCGCTGCGAATTTCGAAATTTCAAATCTCGAGCAATGTCGAGGTAGTGAAGAAGATGTCCCGTCCCTCCCGGAGAACTTCAACGGGAGACATGGCTTACCGTAGGTTTATGACGAATTGAGTGTCTCTCTCTCTCTCTCTCTCTCTCATTCCCTCTCTATCTGGACACGACGCGGTCATCGGCCGTGTGCAGAGAGAGGAGAAGTGCTCGAAACGGTTACGTATCTTATATTCACGATGCGAACTTCTCTTTGATCGGTCATCGGCACGATCCTCGTGGCAACATTATCGGCCGAAGGCACGCGCAACGTTTCCGTGAAATAGGCACGCGCGCGGACGTATACGCGGCCACTTATAACACAATCACATCCGAGGGCCAACTGACCATGAACAATGTAATACTTTTGTGTTACTTTGTATATAGTTTCCTGTTCGACTGTTTAATCGTTAAAAGAGATGCGTGCCGTCCAACAGAGTGCACTACACCCAAGGTATACTTTTTCCATATGCCATGCACCCACCGTACGATTGAAGAGAGAATGCATATTATGTGTTTCGGAGCAAATGAAATAAAGAAGAAATAACATAAGAGACTCGGCACTTTGTTCACAGTTTTGATGAATTCCATTGTTCGCTAACGAATGATCGTCAAACGTGTTTTATTGCATGTACCTGCTTCCTGTCTCCAGCAAAACTGGTTAACGATTATTTTGAACTTTCGATAAGATCTCATTGAAATACATCGAAGCTGTACACTGTATTGTGATTTTTTTAATACGAATGCTCCAAGTAAGCCAGTAAATTTGAGTCAAATGTTATAATTCGTGACAGAGCGGCGAGGGACGCAAGACCGAAAGTACGTCCGATCGTCGGCTCTTGCTTGTCCGGTCGAAAGTGCGAGTCGACGTGTGAGTATCCAGAGCGAGTGAAGGAACGAGATATGCTCGGCTATAGAGATGAAGAGCCAAGAGGCACGTGTAATTATCCACTGTGACGACAGTGACGACGATAGGATCCAGGTCTTCCTAGATGAAAATGGTCAACACGAGCTCCCTCATCGACATTCTGTCGCTTCAACGTAATTGTTTCCATCATAAGTTAACTGTTAAACGAATCTTGTTAGATCCCAATTGAAACTAACGCGTATAACAACTCTCACATACTCTTAAGAGTGGTGCCCTAGATAAAAAAGAAGATTAGTCAACAGTTTCGAGTTTAGACATCGATTAGGCCCAGAACCTTTTACTCGGCATGTACAGGTAAACCAGAACTATGTTTAAACCTGGCATAAGCTCTTTATATAACGCGCCCGGTCTACTTTCAACCTGATTTAAAAAAACCCTCAAGTTTCAACACATTTATTGGTATACAGTTTGAATAATTTATATTTATTTTTTTAACCTGGAATGCCCGAATCAATCCACAGATCTGTAAAATCATGTGCCCTGAGAGAAAAAAAACTATTAAAAGGTAGATATCTAGTCCCTGCAACTATAAAAATAGTTGCACGGACTAACAATTAATAACTGTCAGTCAGCAGTTGCCAAAAATACCACGATTTCTCTGAGCGTGTATGAGGGACGTTGAATCTGACATGAATTTTCTGCTTTTTTAATATAATTATAATAAAGTGTCACGTACGATCAACGAAAATAGCAATTGAAACGTGGTTGATTTTAATTCATAATTGACATTTAATGGACTCTAAATCGAAGTGTGATGCACAGATGTAAGAGATATCTCGTGGTTAAGATCCAGATAATTCTAATTCTAATTTCATAAGTGTTTTAGACCGGTAATCAAGTCCATTTGTGTGCTTAGTCGAGAGTGTACGTTATCTCGGATTTCGCCATATTCGCGTGTTGCGATTTAAATCTCTAGGCGAGCCCCAAAGACGCATAGTACGCCAACGCTACGTGTCAGCTGCAAGTACCCTAGCGGTTCGCTCGTCAGAAGAAAGGAAGGAAGGAAGGAAGGGGCTGAAGCTCCTGTCGAGAAACTAGCGTACAGTAAATATATAGCATATGTGCATACACGAGTGGGAATCGCGAGTACACGAGCATGCAGCGAACCAGGAGAAAGAAGAGGAGAAGGTGCAGGACGATGTACAGCGCGGAAGACGTCAGAGGGAGGGCAGTGAACGCAACTGGACGTCGGTCACTCACCTCACCAACCATATTGCTCCATATTCACGGAGGAGCAAAAAGGACGGAGCATAAAGGAAAGAGAGACAGTTCTTGCCTCCGACGAGTTATGCACCGGGAATAAGTACACACACACGCGCGCGTATTTTATCATCCGAGCTTTACTGACTCGTACGTAATTGTGCAAAATTTCCAGTGGAACACTCCAAGAATTCGTAACTTTCCATCTAATTTCGTAAAATTCAACAAAAACCACTCATAATAATTTATTCTGATTTAATTGAATGGATTTTTCGTTCCAGGTTATTCATAGCGGGGATATCCATGCGTATAGAAAGAGAAGCTTTTCTCTCTCTATGGCTCGACGACGGAGAAATTCGAGAGAGTATTGTAGTATCGCAAAACAATGAACAATGATGCACGGAGAAAGTATATATCCAACCAAGGGCGAAAGCTGAGACTGCCGGTGTATTCTGCAGATATAATGCACCAACTGTTACTAAATAGTACAACGATGTGCATTTACTTACTTCTCGTGTTATCTTGGAACGATTATCTTATTATATACGCCTGTTAGGCTATATAATTTATGTATATATAGAATAAGAGAAGCATGATCCGTCGATATACTGATACTCAGTGAAGGAAAACATTATTTATAGATCAACTTTACCGCGAAGGGAAAGTAAGATCAAATGGCTCGGAATCGTGTCTTCGTAAAGCGTACTCGGTATACGTTCCGAGAATGTACAACGTACATGCAGAAGAGGCTTGAGACGTATGAGCGTGGCGAGCGCGATTGCGCAACGAGGAAGAGAAGAAAGTAGGCAAGCACGAATTTGGTTATTCGGTCAGCGGCGTGCCGCGCTCGCCCCGGGCCAATGCTCCTCACGGGACGCGAAGACACCACAAGAATCCAGTTTCACCGCCGGATGAATGCGCTCTCGATAAGACGTCGATTGACATCCGAGAAGATTGCAACCTTGAATCGTATTCCTGCAGATTCGAAAGTATTTTTTTTTTTATTTCAATGTATTAATTATTCTCGCGAGGCGGAAGATGGAGTGAGAAGGGAAAGGAAAAAAAGAGAGGAAGCGTTGTATACACAGTCGAAGATTTCTTGAATTCCAAACGTTCGACCCTCATCAACAATCAAAACTATACACAGAGGTCGAAATACATCTTAAAATGTAGCAATTTTACTTTATTAAAAAAATATATATTTACGCCGATTTTCAATTGTCATTTTAACAGTTGGTTTACTTTTATAGTAGAAAAATAAAATATTATTTTTACATTTTTCGTAGATGAATCTGAAACACGATAAATTGTGAATTAAAAAAAAAAATTAATATTCGTCGTTACGTCGATCGACTCAATTGTTATTTATCTTTTTTTTTTTTTTCGAATATATATTACCCAAAATTTGTTTATAAATGTATTTTTGACATATTCAAAACTCTGTAATATTTTCGTACGTGTTTTTATATCTCTGTATTATACACAAAACGTTCGTTTCTTCATTTTAGTAGTATAGAATAGTTATAAGCTATAAAATAAGTAGTCGGGTTGTAAAGTACGAGAGCGCGCTCTAATTATCCAGTTCTATAAAGCCTAGCGGGGCTCGCATGCTCTTAGAACTTGAGGCGCGTCGAGGAGCGACGAGTAGAGCGCAAGGTGGAGTACCCGAGAACGTACGTAGACGTACACCTATAGTGCGAGTACCCACTCAGCCACCCGGTGTAGTTACGGGTTCAGTAACCTCCTTGTAACCCCGCTATCGATGCTAATGGGAGTAGTGTAGGTACCGACTATGCTATATATATATATATATATATATATTTGCAAGTATAGGATGTACAGTATGTACATGTAGCGACAAATAGCGCAACGCTGACGCCGACTCACCGTGGGGACCGCCATAGGCGATGCTCAGGTAGTCACCGCACCATAGACGCGTTGCGGGTTGCACAAAACCGCAAACTCTGTTACCTATGCGCCAAGCATGATTTCCGCATCGGATTCGCGTACCCCGCGCACTCTCGTCCACTTGTGCACGCCCGACCTGAACCCATACCAAACCCGGAAGAATCGCAACGACCATCGAGCATTAGACAAACGATGCATCGTGAATTGAAATGGTTTTATTTAATAACTTTTTTTTTTTTTATTTGATATTCTTTCTTCAACTTGTACGCGCATAAACTTTTGTAAAATTCTATTGTAACTTTTTTTTTTAAATTTCATTTGATTCGTAGCATTTGAAAATTTATAACGAAGTGATTTTTCTTTTAACCTTGTGTTTATAGGATTTACGTTGATACAATCACAATTTTGTCAAGTTAACAAAACTTCGATTGATTTGATATCTTCTATTGTCAAAATTATGGAGTAAAATAATTTTTTCGAACGTCCATCAATTACCTCAAGATACTCTTCCGTTAGTCAAAAAATGTCTCATAATTTATGGTCAATATTGTGCGAATATAATTACGTCGAGGAGCTTTAAAATGAATATACTTTACGAACGATTACTATAATTGGATACTAACCGAGTGAGAAAATACATTACACGCCTAGATCCAATGTAATAGTCGATCGTTGCACGACCTCTGGGAAGAGCTCGGCGCATCGGCGTCGCGGAACTTAGAGTCCCGGACAGCGGCTGAGCACTCGGTAAATACAGTTAGGCGAACCAAATTCGCGTGTGCGACAATGAACGAGGAAGCAAAATGTTATTGTCGGACTTTAACTGTGGGCTTACCGTGGTCTCGACCTATTTCTGGTCCTCTCACGCGTTTATATCTCAGTACATAAATTTATTTCTATGCTGCGTTTTAATGCACGTCGGTCTACGAATTTTCCCCAAGTGATTTTCCCGGTGCGATGATTACGCGGAAGGAGCGACACTCTCGTGAAATCTACACTCGTGCGGATGCTTAGCTAATATATGTGGTGGCCATTATACATTATGCAAGTTGATAGACGATAAGGAAGAGCACCCGGAAATTTTAACGGGGTTGACGATGCCGCCATCACTCTCCTCCTGGGATTAACTCGTATTCTCTTTATTCGCTTCTATATGCCTCTCTTTCTCGTTTCGCGTGTTTTTCTTCACGTTGAAGGGGTCACCGACCCTATTACAAAGTACGTAGCGAATACTCGTATTCGACGTTGTATACGTCGTACTTTGCTTCGAGAGCTCGCAAACGCGGGCCTCGTGGAGCTTAAGAATTTTCGTCACGAGTCATTATCGAGCTATCTCATGCTCGTGTCAGCGCGAACACGAGGGCAAGCCGACAACTACGCGTTTCTCGCTCGAGGTCTTCGAACCAGCATAACATCGTCACGAGGGCCCTTCGTGGTCACGGTCGAACGTTGATGCCGGTTTTTCGGCCAACATTATGCGATGATTCTCACACGGTTATCTTTTGTCGCATAACTACGAATACATCGAATAAACATGTGACCTTCTTGTATGGTAATCATTGGATTATTTCACAACACGTGGCAAGAATTCAGCTGTATTCCGATACCTGGAAAATCCAAATCGTTTATACGAAGAGTCCGTTAAGCTTTCGCAATCATTCAATTTTCAGGTTCAATGCTTCTTACGCTTAATAAATTTTTATGAATTACAATATTTTCATAAAAATTATTATATTTTACGATTATTTGAACGGCGAGCTACATTTTTCATAATAATAATAAATATTTTAAATAACATAAATATTTTTTAACTAATAACTAAAGATAAATATAAAGTTCAGAGAAATCGTGGCAACTGTTGAACAACTATAAATTGTTGATCAACGTGACTATATTTTAAAGTGAAATCAATTAATACTGATAACGGTTACTATAAAAATAATAGCATGAACTAACAATTAACATTTTCTACTGTCGATAGTTGCTAGCACCAATTTTTTTCATCGTGATTAGCTCGAATTATGCTCTATGCGATAATTCTGCATTGACGCGAGTATGTTAGTGGGCCGTGACTATAATCAACTTCGTAGTTGTCTTAGTTGACGATCGCGTACAGTTGATTCGAAACCGAGCGTTCGCCGCGCCATGACTCGGGGGCGACCGCATTCCTTCTCTCACACCGGGGCAGCACTGCGATTTACGGCCGCGTTTTTCGGGGTCGGATAACTGGATCAGCGAGAGCAATAGTTTTAATAGTTTTTACTTCGCGATGCCACCTCGCCCATCGAAGATCATTCTCGAATCTATTCGTTTTGCAACGATCCGTGAGACTCCAAAATTCGCATAGATTTCAATCGAAAATTCATTGTTCGTTCCACCTACGTTTGCACAATTTATCGAGAAACGAATACTCGAAATAGATGAATTACTAAATTAGTTCTACTCACGGTAACGCTGACCCTTGTAGAGTCTGCTTCTCACGTATTTAACGGAGTCGGATCCGATAGCGACCACTTATTTTGCGTCTTCATTCGCAAGGCAATTGTGCGACGTCTTCTTGCTACTTTGTCAAATTCAAATTCAACGTTCGATGATTTTTCGTGGGGGGAAAATTGAAAATATGAATGACACAAGGAAAAAATAGTCAGTGAATATCAAATTTCATGAACGAGGTTATCCGAATCGATTCGATGCGCGCAAAAACGGTCTGCACGAGTATAGACTTTGACTTCCGGGCCGTATCCGCACACTCACGGTCACGAGTCTCATGACCCCTATCTCCAACTTTGTCACTCTCATTGGCAGTATAACTCGGCTTACCGCTTATGTGTCCATAAAATGGACGCATTATATATATATATATAATACACATAGATTTCATGTCGAATAGCCTGAGCACCACGATAAATACGTCCGTTTCGTTGGCCTTGATCGGTCAGTGGCTCTCGTACAGCTTATTCGGTTAAACGACGAGAGCGATTCCTTAATATGCGCAACGTATGTGTGAGTATCTCCCGTGAGTGTGACGCTCCTGTATCAAAATGTATATTCGCGTGCGTGTGTACGCAGTACAGTGAGCTCGTTTTTATTTTTCAGCTGTACGCAGTGTGTTCCTGTGAGAGGCCATCGTTCCCTCGGGGGTCGAGGCCCTCGTACACTCGTACCGAACTCACCGGACCTTCATCCGGAGTTACGGACCAGTAGATTGTGAACAGCATACACCGGGAACGTTACGCGAGCGCGTAAACCAACTCCATGCTCGCCAAATCACACTGAAGTACGATAAACCCGCTGGCCCGGTGCGTGCGTGACGACCGATGGTCAAGGTCTCTTACCGGCAAGGCGTACTGACCCCAGAATGAAGGAGCGAGAGGTACACCGGAAGCCTGTCGAGTCGATTGCGAAACCAGCAGACTTTGTCCACGTTTAAAAAAATTATTATTTATTCGCTAATAATAAATAGGATTTGACTCTGTAATTATTGTTTTCTGTGTCCATTTGCGCGAGAAATATATATACAGAGAAGAAAAAAATGGAAAATTTCATGCTCGAGAGATTTATCAAAAGATAAAAATTGGATATTTCACGGTCGTCGTCCTGGTCAGCGATAATCATTTGGTTTTGTTTTTTAATTTATCTCAACCAACGTACTCGTCTGGATCATCATTTCGTGTCTGATGGCTTCACGGTCAATTATCGGTCAATTATAGTCAAGAATAAATTCGCAACTTTTTAAGAGAACACGTTGACGACCGCATGTTTCCTACATCACACGACGCGCTCATGATGATAGAACACATCAATAGCGGTGTCGGGGAATTTGGCAAATCGGGACAACGTCCTATCAGGAGGCCACGATCTCATACACGCGGATCCGATGCTTCTGCTGGCTCTTGTAATCTCAACGTGGGATGGCATTTCGCCGGTTCTCGTCGCTTGGCGGGAATTTAGACAAAACGCGAATAAGAGCCGAGATTCTACGTCGAAGGAGTGCAAAACGGAACTCGGGAGAGAGGGGGGGAACAGAGAAGGTTCAAAGAGAGGAAGGAGAATCCCGCCAGGGACCGCTGGAGAGGTGTCACTGACTCCCGTACGTAGGTGATCGACCTCCATCGTCCCCACCAGAGAGTAACCAGCTCATCGTTCTCGTCGTCTTGGTTGTGCTGCTATTGCCTCGACCACCGCCTTCTGCTCCAACGCAATGAGGCTCGCGGACCACGTTTCTATCCCTTCCCGAGCGCTCTTCGACAAACGTGAGTCTCAGCCAGTCGAACCAGTGACGTAACGCCGGTTATTCAACCTGGTTGGACGTCTCAGTGACGAAATGCCAAGCTGTTGCACGCTCGACTCAATCAGAGTTCCTTGCTGCTATTAAAAACTTGGTGCGGCTACGGTTAACTCTTTTTTTTTCTTCTTTTAATCATTCTTTCCAACGACTAAATTATTAGTATTTTTTCATTCAATAATTATTCTTTTAATACATTTTTGGGACTTGTCATTCGGATCGAATGATCGAAAGTAAAGTATCTTAAGAAAAATTCCAAGTCTCGATGCGTAGAGTATATAGTTACGCGCCTCGTCTTCCTAGTTCTAATACGAATCAAATCGTGAGTATAAATAGGTAGATAGGCTCTATTGGTGGAAGCGATACTTTCGGCGTGGGCTATTCGAACTACGATAACCGAAAGTGTTTATTTGTTTACAGAGGAATGGGGCGAGTTGCGCTCATGTTGTTTTTGGTCGTGTCACGCGTTACGACGCGCGGACACCTCATGCCCCCGTTTGAAAAAGTGTTAGACGTCGATGGGAGCTCACGAATTCGGGCCGCCTTATTTTCGTCACGACACAACGATTCTTCGATCGTTTGTTTCCAAATGTACTCGTGTGTTTATTTATCATAATGGTAAATAAATAAATAAATAAATAAATAAATAAATAAAAATTATAAATACATTTTTTTACGGAAAAATGTTAACGAGCATCTAATTTTTCATTTCAACTATTTTGGAACTCATTAAATCAGCGGGTTACACAATTTTGGGCGACAATACATTTAAAAAATTGAGGTCAATACAACGAATTACGTTGCTCCAAGTTTCGACGCAAATTTTTAAAGAGTAAAAATAAAGTATTTGTTGAACAAAGAATAAAACAATGGATTCGCGTAGAGTCAGATCGCCAGAACGGTTGCGACTTATCACAATGCGAGTCGACCGCAAATGTAGGTTTAGTGTTATTGATTTTTCGTGTAGCTATCCGTGGATTATCGTCTAGGTAGCCGCGTGAGCGCTCGTTTTATGATCAGAGCGCTCCCGTTTCGCGGGTTGCTGACTCGATCGGTGTACAGTCGTAGTAGCCGGGTTACGGTCCATTGAGCTTCGACCGAATCATCGCGCTCCCATTAATCCCTATGTAGCTGTATCGCGTAGATGTACTACCGAGCTCTGCGAGTACTGTTGGACTTTCAGCGTGTTTCTCCCATAGGGACAAAGCTTCACAGATCTGTATACAATAGTACGGAACACCGGAGACTCTCCGCAGAGTTTGCGCGCGAGTTAATCGAACACCGGCCCCGATAACGCTCTGCACAACGTTCTCGTAATCGTTCTCTCGCTCAGTTGAGTTTCCTCTTTTTCCAACTCGCTTCTGCATCGTATATTATCATAATATTTATTAGCAACTGCCCTTTATGCATTTTTACTGAAATAGAATGGGCATCGATGTAATATTCATCATTTTATAAACTTCCAGTCATCACATACATTATATTATACAAAATTTGTAACAACTTTGTATGAAAGTTGATACTTTTGTGAAAGGAAAAATTCGGTTTTTGTGGTTTAAAAAAAAAATTCATCATCTACAATTTATACATTTTTGGAATCTACCATCTGTAATGTTTACTTTTAATATATAAAAATTGGAACGAACGTTTGTCAATTAGAAAAAACAACTAATAATAAAAATGGATTAATTAAAAAATGTTAAGCTTTTATCGAACGAATTGTATAGAAAGTATGTGGAATTTTGTCAAGTCCTGGCAAGAGGTCAATGCCTTGAATCATTACTCGTAAGAACGAAAAGATTCTCAACATTCGAAGGACATTCAGGTAATACGGTGCGTGGCGATGCGATCCGATCGAACGACGATAGGAGAAGGATTCACCTGCACGCGTGTCTACCGACTGGATTCCGTTAGTCCGGCGGAGTTCTCGAGGTCCTGCACAGTTACACACAAGAGCAGTTTTGTACGCTTGCTTTATTGGTGTCTGCTCCAACGGAGGATATGCGATGGTACGAATAAACGAGCCCACGAGATCTGCGTACCAAGTGCTGTAGTTATAATAGCAGATGAGTCTACGCATTGGGTAGGAACGCATGAGAGCACGTGTCACGTACGTTTCCTAGTCTCGAAGCGTCTCCGTGTGCATTCGCACACGAATATAAAACTCGTAAACGTACATCAAAGTATATCTTCACCGAGTCCGTGCGGTGAGTGACCTATGGATTTTCACACACGTTTGAATCCTTCATCGTCCGCTAATACTGTATCCCGTGTCAACGTACTTGGCCAAGGTACTACGGTAATTTCGCTATACATACATCTGTCATAGTATAGGAGGTTTGCATGACGTCACGCTAGTCTACACCGTTGCATTATTTCCTGAAAAATGTTTAGACATCGCTTTTTGTCTCTATACGTAATGTGCCCGCAATTACGTATGTATTACATACCGAGTTTGTGTGTACATTGACCGAACGAGAGCCTCGAGAAACCCAATTACGAAACGGGATCTTGGGGGCGGGGGGGAGAGGGGTGAGGGAAGGAGAGCCACGAGGCATGTGAATAGAAGTTTCGAGAAACGAGCGAGGGAGTGAGACAGAACTGACTTCTCGACTCCCAAAAAAAATTGTCCGAGGCCCTAATCACCACGAGTGTCAGCGCAGAGATAAAATTTCGAGCACTATAGTCATAAACAATTATGTAATGCCGTAGGCGACTTATAATGGCTCTCGTCTCTTTAATCGGGGTCTTAGTTTTTATAGTAAATTATAGAATTTTTATATCATGCCTCGAATCTCGAACGGGGTTGGAGATGAGACTTTAACAATCGTGTCTTGGGGATAAGACTCTTTGATAAAAGCGATACAGGAAATATTTTCAGTCTGGGATGCGTCAAGATATATTAATGTCAATGAATCTTACTTAAGTGAGATTCGTTTGTTGAATATCAATCTAGTAAACGTTTATACTTCAATTCAAATATATTTTACTTGTTACATTAATCTATTTTCATAAATTGTTCGTTTTTTTTTCTCTAATTTAATTTTTTATTTTTTATGTTTTTTTTTTTTTTTTTTTCGAATATAATTCTTTATCGCGGGGCGGGGAGAGGAGGAGATTACTTGTCTCTGTAGCACATATTACCCCGGTCAGCATTAACACTGTAACAGAACGTACACTTGTACATGATATCCGTGTTCGCGAGCAAATAGGACGGAGAGCAACGAACCCGCCACTTTCTGCTCTGAAATTTTATTAAGGACACTTTGTTAAGTGTTCCTATGTAGTATAGTTCACTGTTGTATAAGTGAAGTATCGCTATGACGACAAGCGACTAGTCGGATATTACGCAAGTGGTTGTACGCTTCAATTTTACGACGAGGGATTAAGGGGACAACTACCAGAGCGTAATATAAACGAGTACGGCACGCGCTATCTACGCTCGCTCGAGCTATTTGTCCTAATTGACAGATTCACAGCGTACACGAAGAGATCCGGCTAGCTCTGAACGTGCGAGAAGTTCACATATAACATTGCTTCCAATGTCGCTTCGAGTGACTCATTTCTAGATTCAATTGCAATCGGTAACTGACACGAGATTTGCATACTTTGTTTCCAATACCCGTGTTCCAGAGGAGACGCAATGGCGTCACTCGACTGTTTCTCGCTGAGAACTCTGATTTAGACAAATACATCGAGAGAACGTGACGAATCTCTAATTTACAACAAATAACAAAAAATTTCTTAAGTATTCGCTGCTTTTTACACGTAAAATAATTAGTAAAACTTTATCGCGCGGCTACAAAGACGAAGAACCGTACATTTGAAAATATTTTATTAAATTGCACGATAAATTAAATAATAAAATCGTTAAATAAATATTTCCCGGATTAATAAAATACGGAAGTGTAATTTTAGAAATTGAACGTTTTCTTGAATCACAAGTTTGTGTGAAACATTATGCGTTAAATTTATTATCGAATAAATATAAAAATATTATTTCTTATGTAAAAACTAATATTTTATAGATTGTCAAAACAACAATATTTTTCCATCATTTTCTGTAATATCTGAATAAAATTACAGTTATTACTAATTATGCATTAGACAGAATTTCAAACAAAAAAAATAAAAAAATAATAAAAAAATAAATAAACAAATAAACAAATAAATAAATAAACGAAACCAAGGAACTGGTTACACGTACTCAGTCACTGATACGTTAGCGTTAGTATAGGCATCGTGTTCCGGAAACTTTCTAATTGTGTCATCGACAGTCCTCACGAGTGTAAAAGTGTGCGCGCGCGGGGGTCTGTGTGTGTGTACCGGTTGTAGTTCTAACGAAACTGTTAGGTCATAGCGAGAAGAGAAGTAGTTTCAATGTGTATACGAGCGTCAAAGTCATCGTTTGCCTCGCTCCATCGGGTTCGACTCAACTATTCCGTGTGGTGAGTGAGAAAGGAGATTGAGAATTCAAAAATAATCATCGTCCAACGCGGGGCGACTGTGCTCCGAGATATTGGCCAGTTTCGCAAGACGTTCGCGCGTGCGAACCGATCGTCTCGGTCCAGCGCACAGCGAGGCAAGGCCACCGGATCGTAGGCACAGCCTGGTTGCGTGAGTACACGATCCTACGACCGCCGACGACGTACGGTCCGCGGGGACCAAGAGCGATGTGCCACTGTGGCACCAGGAGAATAAGAACGAGTCGGGGAAGGAGGTGGTGAATCGTGTCGTCGTATCGTAATCCTTCGTTAAACGAGCGAGCGAGCTATCGACAGCTCCTTTTATAGGCTGCTCTGCTCCTCGGTCGTCGCACCGCACCACGATCTCTCGCAAAAGCTATTCGACACCTCTCCGATACCGTTCCCGCAAATTTTACATACGACGTTAATTTTTTATTTATCCTTCCTATGTCTTCTATTACTCTTACTATTATTATCTTTATAATAATTATATATCGCGATTATAAAAATTATTAATTGTATCAATAACTCGTAATAAGAACGACAAAAAAAACTTAATTCAATTTAAGCTTATTCAATAATCTTTTTCCATTGTTATTTATCCGTTGTGTGGACTGGGTTTACGAATTACGAAACGGTGTTGCTAGCACTAATAAAGAGTTCCTGATAAAAGAAACATTCACACCTCCCGATGTCACGATTACACGATCTCGGTAATACGAAGTTGTCTCAGTGTTAACAGAGGGAGTGAAAGAGAGGAGACGAAAGAGTCGGGCTGTGCGCTATTACGCGAGCGAGGCGCGTCTAACGCGCTTCGTGAAAGTAAGAGCCTCGTGCGTGCGCGCGACTGTGTCGGTGCGGAGACGGCGACGGCGGCCTTGATTCGGCCGGGGTTAGCGTCCGACATCCAGGACGGTCGAGCGTTACACACTTCGTGTGCTCTCGAGTCTCGAGCGCTTTCGTCGTTGCTCAATCGCTCGGACAAGTAGGCCCCCGATGCCGAGTGCTGTCGGTTTGCCACATCATACGCCTGCGGGAGCGTCCTAATTTATTCAACATTTTATTTCAGCGCATCAACAATTTTCCAACGGCCCGACGTTCGTTTGAATCCATGCCCCAAATATTTCACAGATATCCTCGCGAGAAAGAATCAATATTTATTTATTTATTTATTTATTTATTCTTAATGATATTGAAAGCGAGAAAGAAACTCGAACGAATTACGGAACGCGACTGGCCCGTGACGTGTTCTTGTGACCCGTTGCACAATTCCCAAGATACGACAAACTGAAACGAGCGGTCGGTTCGGGGAGTTGGGGAGAAAAAAATAAATAAAAGAAATAAATAAGAGGGAAATTAATGTAACGAGAGAACCTTATAACTGATAAAGTTAAATAAGTGTCGCGCGAACGACGAGTTCTCGAGTTGCGGCTGTTGCTACTACTGGTGTTGCTTTCTCCGAGCGTTGACGTCTGTGAGAGCAAGCGAGCGAGCTCGTCGACTATCGAGAGTAAAAGCTCTTACGAAGCGTACCACGAGGGAGAAATGCGAGGAAGGAAGACAGCGTTGTTACCGTCCGCCACGAGAAAAGAGAAATGCAACGAAAGAGCAGCAGCAGCACCACCACCACCAGCGAGCCGGAGAAAGGTGAAAGCACTCTCGCCTCTCTCAATGATACTCGCCACGCTAGCCACAACCGCACACACGTGCCTCACGTTCATTCTTTTTACACTCGGGCTCGCAGCGGAATAACGACTCGACTGATTTTTCCCGGTACAGTATGTAACGTCGTACGAAAGCACAAAAAAAAAGAAGAGTTTTCGAAGCATCGAACGTTGCTTCACTCGGTCATAAGGTAACTTAACTTTTTTTTGCTTTTTTATTATCCCCAATACACAAATGCACTTTAGTATGAATTTTCTGAAGTCTTATTTCCAGCGATTCTTTAATTAAAATGGCGTCCGTATTCCAACGTCGAAAATTCTACCGTAGATTTACAAACGACAAATGGAATAGAAAAATTAAATATTAAGTTTGCGAAAAAAAATCGATGAAATTGCAATTGTTAATAATTATATAATAAATATAATTGATTCTTTTAAAAAAGTGTAATCATGATTAAAATGTTAATAAATATGACTTGAGAGAATAAAGAGTACTGATCAAATCAATATTAGATGAGGTCGCAGTGAAAAAGCAACAAGTAAAGAAGAAATAACGGTTCATCGCAGGTGCACAATGTTGCGCTATACGTAGCTCGATTCTCAAGCGCTGAGAGAACGAGGAAGTAGAGGAGAAGCGAAGAATGAAGAAAATAAAAGAAGAATAAGAGGCACCGGGAAGACCCCGATAGCGGGCGTAGACCCGCGTTCTGCTGGATGACTCGTGTCCGCCTTTCGCTGTGCTGTGCGAGGAGTTTCATCGCGCACCGAGTGACTCAGAAGTTTGGCACATCCGGAATAGTAAATAAAATACCATACACAACTATATATTACAAAACAGGTATATAATTTCATCGTAGAAATTCAAATTGAAACGATCAACCGTCTATTTATCTCTGTTCAATAATTTATTTACCGAAGGTCTTGAAGAATTCGTCGTATCATCGGTATCATCGTATCTCTGCCTCTCCAGAGCTCGCGTTCACCGAAAATAGGTGACTCAGCTGCGTTGTATGCCACGACTCGTGAAAAACAACTTGACGTACGTTTGACGGATTACGTCAAGTAGAACGCTAGGGCGTTGATCCTCTTCTTCGCTCTTTAAATAATTCTACTTCTTCTTCTTCTTTATTTTAATTAACCGAGTGGTCGGTCAAAAACATTCGTTGGCGGGTCTTTCTTCATTCGCAATACAAATTCTGGGCGTTTAACTGTAACTCGTGTTTATGAAAAGAACGAAAACAATAAGGCAACAAATTGCAGAGTCGAGCCTCGTCAGGGTAATCCACGCGTATTCGCGTACAACACCGTGCGCGGAAAGTATTTTGTACATATATGTATGTCTGTCGTGTGCGCTGGCGAGAATCGCACAACAGGACCTGACACACCACGGGATTCTGTGGCTTCTTGTGGTAAATACTTTGCGTAACGCAAACACGCGCGTACACACACACACACACACACACACACACACACACACACACACACACACACACACACACACACACACACACGCACACAGAGTGTCGAGTGGTTTCTCTGTGTGGCTTCTAGTTGTGTCCCTGGATAAAAGGAGAGCCGTGGTTTGAGCTCGGCAGTTAGTGCGTGTTGCGCAATAATCGAACTCTCAGGCACATGGATCGGGGAGCGCGTTTGTTAAGAAATACCCCCGTCGTGTGCCGTTAAAAATGTAGGCCATCGGGACATTCGCCTCTCGGGCGACGAAAACAACTTATAAAAAGTTGCAATGTAAAACCTTGCTTCGTTGCTTCCTCATTCTTTTGGTCCGTAGGCGAGACAGGCTCCTCTATGAGGAAGTTCGATCATCAGTTTTGACTTTCAAATGTTTGTATGTATGTGTGTGTATGTGCGCGCACACACTTTTAGTTCGTTACTGTTTAATTTTTAAAAGTTAGAGCAGTGGCAAAATAATAAATTCAATTACCCATAAAATACAAATTATTTTATTGATTATTACGATACTTTGCACTAAACACCAATTAACGGTTCTTTCGTTTATGCAAAACTTTTTTTTCTTTTAATACCCAAAAATGTACAACGATTAGATCGATTTTTCGAAATCTCCATGAAAATCTCAATTCATTGCGGATAATGCCCAAATACAAAACCAAACATCGAGAGAACGTTACTTTATTTATTGATTTAGTGCGTTTCCTGAAAATTTGCTAAATTTCGTTCATGCACAGACATATTCCCTTCTCATACGTACTTCGTTTGACGTAAGGCTGCGCGTTTGCGTGTTGTTATTTTCAAGAAATATAATAAGCAAACACCATTGAACGCGACAATTCGTTGCCCACGATACTGCGTCGAGTTTAAGTCAAGTGCCAACAAATTGCTCGTAGTCTCGTAGGGTCAGTGCTAAAGTTAGCTCCGTTACACGTATCCTCAACGCTTCGAACGATCCTTCCGCTTCCTCTTCGCAGTTTGGTCGCAAGAGGAACGAACTACGAGGACAGAACTAGGAAGCGTTTATACTTTTTCTCGTATACTACAGAGTATACGGTATTCACAGTGCATACATTCGCATTGTTAGGTATACACGTGGACGCGTAACTGAACTCGACCTAACTTAGGCCTCGAGACTCTGTCTATTTTTTGTTTTTCTTTCTTCAAATCTATTTTTCCTTCACGGTATCCCCGCTGCAGTGGTGAGGTAAGCAGAAGAGCTCTAGGGATGCAGCGAGTCAGCAAACGCTCGTAAAACGACGTCGTAAATCGACCTAAAAATCTATACCCCGTTCTCCCACAAGATTTACGGATCGCTCGTCGAGTAACGAAGATAGTAAGCGCATAGATAGAGCAAGAAACAGGGGAGGGTACGGATACCGCAACGATTCTCACGCAAGGAGGACCGGTGCACGCGCGTTCGTATCAACAATGGCGGACAAACGGGCTCGAATTCGCGCGCACCCGGGTTCCCGCATAAGCCGTATACGAGTAACGGGACACTTACGGCGTCGCGACGCCGGCATACGGGCTGATGCTCCCGTGACCGCGGTGAGGTACGTTTGAAAATCGGGATATCAACGTGTGCGCGGGCTTTCACAGGCGTCATCCCGCGGAGGCATCGCGAACCTCGTCGTCGTCTTCGTCGTCGTCCGCCGCTTCAACGACAAAGGCGTCGATACAAACACCGCGATAATGCACGTACAGTACCGTACACGTTTATATGAGAGATTTGCGATGCGAATTTGCAGCGAGATGGCGCTGCTTCTAATGTTTCATCCTGGTTCCACCGCGACACTGGTTACACCAGCTACGCGGTGGAGAGGTGGTACCGGTGGCCGGTGCCTCTGCGCTCTCGACTCACGGGCAATGTCAATGTCAGCGAGCACGTGAGACCCTCGAGGAAAATCGATACGTTTCGGTGTCAAAGCTGTGCTTCCCCGCGCGTACGCCTATTCTT
Organism: Cylloceria caligata; assembly: GCA_963942595.1. Lineage (NCBI taxonomy): Eukaryota > Metazoa > Arthropoda > Insecta > Hymenoptera > Ichneumonidae > Cylloceria > Cylloceria caligata. The sequence goes on from OZ012708.1 coordinate 45,801,018, forward strand.
ATGCTCTTCGAAAGCTGAAGGGCAACCCGGATATCCGGAGGAACCTGTGACCGTCGTCGCAGCAATTAAAAAACATCGCCAATCGTTGATTTTTATACAAATTTAATAGATTCGTCGATTATAAAGTTAACGAGCTTCCAACATGCTGACACTGTTGAAAGCAGAGGGCAGGTATAGGATTAATCAAGGAACTACTTGGTGAATAATGACTGGCCACTCTTAACGATAGTCCCCTAAGGACTTCGAGAACCGCTACACCAGTAAATTACCCTGAGCTCTGGCACTGCAAGGCGCAAGGTCTGCAAATAACTGAAAGAGGGCTGAACCTTGGCTCGAATCACCCGCTGAGTTAGGTGGGATGTTAAGCGACGGTATTTCCTGTCGTAGTTTTTGTCACCGGCCATCAGCCCAGGGCTACGAGAAGTTATATGCTACGTGTCAGGAGTCAACTCGAGAAGTTGACGTAAAAATACCGTTGTTACCCTTTCGATCTGAAAACCCATTGGAAGAATGCTTTCCAAGTTCTAGGAAAATTCGTCTCTGTGGACTACCATGCGCTGAAGCAAAGATATTATAAAAGAATCATGTGGATGACGTCTGGTGATAATGAGGGAAATCATTAAATAGCTTCCGTATTTGACAACCGTTTTCTTTACGAACCTGGGCGATATGACCAAATGTTGTTTGTGATAACATCTGTGAGAAACTATCAATCCATGAACAACAAGACCGACATTGATCGGTGTTATGGAGAAAAAAAAAAGTAAATTTTGGCTTATTTATGATTTACCGAAGATAACTTTGTGCTGAAAAACCTAAAACGATGGGGTCGATGAACTCGGGGTCAAACTGTTGCTGCAGTGACTCGCACTATGATAAGGAGGATGGGTGGAGTACGATATTAGAAAAATGCATCCGTCAGATATGATGACAAATGGTGCAACGACAAGCGACTCAATTTCCCGTGTGTTTAACGTGTTTTTTTCCTTCCATAGGGTGGAAAACGCACCTTTCGACCGAGAGGACGATTTTTCAGACGCAACGTTCTCCTCAACCGGCTCGGTGATGACGATGCTGACCTTACAGACCTCGACAGGATCTACGCTCCTGACTAGGCTCGTCCGGAGAACGACCTTGGGAGCTGATTGAGGGGTTGTCGCGCCTCCCGAGTCCTTGTCAACCACGCACGTTCGCCCGATTTTCTTGTTATTGTCGATATACTTGTTGTTGTTGTTGTCGTTATTAATATTGTTCTTACTATTGCCCATCGGTGACATGTTATTACGCGACCGCGTAATGAACAGCGTGCGACGAGATACTGTTGGCTCTCGGCAAGAGCAACGAGTATTCAACGACAGGGTTGATTCCTGAATGGAGGGGGTGAGATGAGACAAGAAGGCATTTTTGCGCAAGCGTCGGTTGATGCCCACGCGTTCTCGCATAACATACATCGGTCTTCCACTAGTTACTAAATTATCAAATAGAACGGCAAGTTCTTTTTGCAAGGAAAGACATTTTTCTACACTAAATATTCAATTTTGCAATTGTTGTATCAATTCCTCTCGACAAATTATTCAAACTTCAAACCTAGTTACAATTATTTGAAAATTCGATTCCGTTTGACTTTCCACGTAAAAGTTTAATCAATTTTTGCAATTAAATTATATTCAGCGATTAATAATTTCTTGGACTTCCGGGACTTGACGAGAAATAAACAATAATAATAATATTAAAATGGTGGAAAGGCGCGTGCGTGATTGATGTCATTTTCCTATGGACATCGCGAACAGCGAATGTCTCCTGGTGTGTATTATCGCTATAGGAAATTATCCTCAGAGATGGTTGGTGGGTGTGTAAGCACACAATGGGGGAATCAACGTGGAGTGGGCTAATTGCGGCTTATTCGTGTACGGAATCCTAGAGCGTATTGAACGATTCATCGCCAGCGATACGATGCTGGTCGATTCCCGATTAAGAACATTCGTAGTCAGCCCACCCTCCGGTATCTTCGCGGTATACGTCGTTCTCTCGGCTATTCGATCCAGATATTTTTAAGCATCGTAGTCAGCTAGCCAGGTCGACGAACTTTCTCGTTTGACTAATTGACCGTTCGATGGGTGCGGTATAGCAAGTGCGTCAACGTTGAATCAACACATAAATGAATGTTTCATTGACTTACAGTCTTGGGGATGTTCCACGTCATTTGGAAAAGGTTCAAGCGCCATGATAATGTAACATGAACTTACCTGTAAAGAGAAAAAGAAAACACATTAATAAACAATTATTAAGTAAAATGCATTGAAAGACTGAACAAATTTGATAATCGTTACGTACTACAGTTGTATTATAGTCATTATAATTATAAAATTATAGTCAATTTCTTTCAAACCATTCGCGTTTTTATTCCAAAAAGTATATTTTGATTATACGATGTAAACAATCTCAAATAACGTTAAATATTTTCCCGATTTCTCCAATTTGAAACGTTGATCTATCTAAAGGTGCGATATCTCACCGCGTCTACCACCTCTCGCGAAAGTCGTCAAGCGTGTTTCCGCGCGCGCTTTTGCTCCAACGGGGGGTAGCGGTAGGCTCGTCGACGTTTTCGCAGCAAGGATTCTCTCTCGTACCGACATTCGCGCGAGAGTTTCTCCTCTATCGCGATATCCGCGATGGCCTGCTGTACCGATACGAGCGACATATTCGCGAAAGTAGAGTGGCGCCACGAGGCGGAGATACGCTGAAACACGAGTAGATTCGCGAGGTCGCGAATCCTTGGTGGGGATAATTCGAAGCTCGAGCGCTGTGGTGGGGCTATCGAGCGCTCGTTGCACGCTGGCGAGAGAAAACCGCACGGTTATGCGCTCGTGTGAGTGCCCGAAGCAAACGTGTGTACGTGCACCTTGGAAATTCACCTACCGGGAGCGAACGACGTCCGTGGGTCGTTGACCGAGCACGAAGGAAAGTGGGACAGCAGCGTCGCGGCGCGCGCTTGTAGCGAACTCAAAGAGCTAATACGCGAAGGCCTTGAGATCACTGACGCATGCGCTCGCGCGCTCGTTCAATCGCGGGAGCGAACTATGCGAATTTACTCATACGCGTGAGGGACTCGCGCTTCTCGTTCGTTTCCACTTGCTCCGTATACAGCGATATGTACACTCTCGTAAACACTTGTCCATCTCTTTAGTATGATCCTTTTAGTGGGTAATTGCACACACGCACACACACACACACATGTTTGCTACTGTACACTATGCGCGTAGGTTATGCGCAATGAAAGAAAGAAAGAGAGATGCTGGCCCCCTATTATCGTATTCGTCGTTCCCGCTATAATGTAGACTACCCATCGTAGGTACCATTATGCAGGATGATTCCATTTATGATTCGGGTATTCACTCGTCTTGGTCTCGCTGCTTTGAGGCACTTAACGGAAGCGTTAATTGGAGAAAGGCGCGAAATTCTTGTTTCCTTACGTCGTGGAAGCTGTTGGAGTATGGCGTCATACTGTATTACAGTATTCAATTACGTGATGGGTCTATAGACTCTTCCGCACTCAGTGGAGTAACGGTTTAAAGCGACGTCAAGCCTCTGCCTTCTTTTTGACGACTGTCATATTAAATATATATATTTATTTGTGTGCACTTCAATCCCAGGTTATGGGGCGATGAAACCTCGATACTCACACAAATTAGCTGTTTATCTCTTACGATGCCGTAAAGCAACCTTTAGTTCTATCTCTCTTACGCTTATAAATGTTTCATCACCTTAAGGAACGCGTCGGGATCCTATATTTGGTCTGTCAAATTTCAAAGTTCGTTATCGATCATTTGACCGAGATTTCAATCGATAAAGTTGACAAATTTTACACGTCATTCACGATGCCTATGTAACTGATATTTTTGTATTTTAAATAAAAAATTTTTTACGTTTCGAAATTGAATTCCGTCGATAAGAAGTATCGAGTACATGAATTTGATATCATAGATTCCAAAGATATCATGAAAAGGAATGTAACCAGCTATTTCGTAACAAACTATTGAGTTAAAGTCGACATACTTCCGCTAAATTTGCCAATATGGCGACGTTATTAGGGTCATTTGCAACGTCGCGCGTCAACCCAACATTTTTTTTCGCATTTATCACATGCCTTCTCCGGTCGAGCTTTCTTTTGCTAATTAATTTTCCTTCACTAATATCGTGAGAGTTGCGTGAAGCTTATGCCACTTAATGATCGAGTGGCTAACGCAATCAATATTGAGGTTAGGTGCATTGCGTAAACATAAACTGAGCAAGTTACTTTTCCAGTCGTAATTTCTCCTCTGTGTACCATCGTATCAAGTTAGCAATTTAGAATTTAGAAAATGTATCCATATAGTTTAATTAAACTTTTTCTCGGTTTAGAAATTACGCCAACGCTTTCGTTTTATTGTTGTCAGTTCCGAGACAGCGGATTGGCCAGCACACGGCGCTCCCACATCCTTAAATAGGACGTCAAAGTGGTACCAGCTTTTCTCAATTACTTCACGAAATGAGCAAAAGCGTGGGTGGCAAATAGAAAACTCTTAATCTCCTTTGTACACATTTCTAACGATGTAGTCCCGCTGTGTGCACGGTGGGTGGAATGCAACTGCGCGGTCGTCTTCGTTTTATTTTTATCAACCGTACCATCGCCTCTCCTTCCCGGAAGTTTTCTGATTTCGCGGCGACCCCAAGTTTATCCCGATGGAACCTTTAGGTAATTCCACGAGGTAAAAGTCAAGTGCAAAAGTACAATACAACAATTTCACAAGATTTTTGAGGAAGGAAGAAGAAATATTATTTTTGGCACGCGAACGAGCTTCGTTGGTGCGAACTATTTGAGAAACAGTAAAAACAATTTATAATCGAGGAAGCGGCTTTCCGTGTCGTCACGCGAGTAACATACAGCGTCTCGTGACACACATCCCGAAGTTTTTGAACTTTTACATAAGGATCCACTGCGGAGCTCGATGCGCAAATCATTTCCGAAATAGACTTTCGCAGTTTCGCGTGCCGATAAGATCATTCCCCGAGGTGAATTATTTTTCCGTAATTCACGGAGAACGATAAAATCCAATGTAATCGCGATAATGAAAAGAAAAGTACAAAGTGAGATCGTTCATTCATCTCGAGTCGCTGCACACAGAGAGAGATAGAAAAAGTAGCGTACATTGACTCGCAACGACTCCCAGTGGAGTTGCTCTCGGGCGACGCTCGTAGAAAACGAGACTCGCTAGAAAGTTTGTGAAAGTTTCAAACCAAGTGCAATCCAGGTTGAACAGTTGGTCGGTGTTGGGTTAGCTCCTGCTGCTGCTGCTGCTGCTGCTGCTGCTGCTGCTGCTGTTGCTACTGCTACTGCACCAGCGGGACCGATCCAGTGGAATAGTAGAGAGGTTGCACAATCGCATGGGATTACATCGTATTATTGGACAGCAGAGTTGCGTTTATGCGTCTGTGGCGTTTATGCACGCGTAACATACATGTCACGCTGCAACAGTGCCGTCTATCCCCACGTTAATAATTGCACACTTAAGGACTGGAGGCGAGTCTTCTTTTAAGTTTCATTCATTAAGCAATCTAGCAACAATGATTATTCACGTTTATCTATGACAAATAAATTATTTTGTAGCCATTAATAGTGCAAGGATCATTTTTAAAAAGCCTTTAATTTCCAGTAACAAATTAAAGAATTAATCCAAGATGTTAGATTGCCATTGTTATCATATTTATGATATTCAATTGTGGATCTCGTCACACGTTTTACTTTTATCATCGAAATAATCAGCGATCTAACAAAAAAAAAATTGAATCGCGTAAGCTCACGATGAATACCCCAATGGAGGGAGTTTATCGTGAATCCCGGAAAACCGAGTACAAGAGAAACAGAAGGAGAAGGGAGAATCATAAACACGAACGAGATGGCGGATCTGTGTCGAGGTTGACCGACTTAAGGGTCGTGGAGCTGGTGGCTCCGGAGCATCGCCCTCTCGCGAGTGTAGGTTAGGCCGCGTTCAGGGGTTGAACCCCGGCCGAGTATAGGGTGGGGATCGAAGCTCTGACGTCAAACCCGTACGAAATGCCACGGAGAGGTCGACTGTGTGGCTAAAATCCCGAGAAAACGAGAAAGAACGAGAGAATAAGCCACGGAGAGAAAATAATAAATCGACTTTGTGGGCTCATCAGTGCAAAACGAACAAGAAGAAGAAAATGGCGAAGACTCTTTCGTTTTATTCTCATCGAAGCTTCGCTTAACAAATTTTTCTTCGTCCTTTTTTAAATATTAAACGAGAAAAGAAAATGAACCATCAGTAATCCGTCGCGGAGTTACGTTCTTTATTGTCTCGTGTAATTTTGTCTCCGCTTCAAATGCATTTCCGATAAGATTTAACGTTCCAATCGAGTCTTTGGTTAATTAAGAGCAATAGAGAGAGATTATCCTGGATAACGAGAGGTAAATGTAGCGGGGATGCTGCTAAAGACGGATATCGAACGAGAACGTTTACAGTTTCAGCCTCCGCAATGAATTATAGCGGCAGAAACGCTAGATCTTAGTCGCCCTATCAGCTTGAGAAATAGTAACGAGCGTAGGGATCGTCGTGGATCGGCGAACGTGTCCTTCTGAGCCGGAATCGGAGTTGCTGGTTGCTCGCTTGCTCGCTTACCGTGCTGGTTCATCGACATCGAATGAGGATAATCGTTTCGTGTATGATACATGGGTACTTCGAGGTTCTCGCGAATACAGTCGTGCTCGATTCCTCGCTGCCTTTCGTTATATACGTCAGCACTGTGCCACCTGTTCTCTATTTTATTTTCATCATCATCATCATCATCATCAGTGAACGCGTTACGTGCAATGTACTCCGGTCTAGTTCGAACGGATGTGAATGCGCGTTACGCTTTGCACCGAATCGTTCTTTATTGTATATGTTTGCACAGCCAACAGTGGCTATGAAGAAAATAGGTGCCACACGATCCTGGTATTTGAATAGAGAACGCATCGCAATTCTCACGTATAGTATTAGCACAGTGCCTCTCAGTTTTATTATAGAAAGTAAAATAATGCTGGAGCTTGAAACTATCGAGGACTGTAAAGGGGAATGTGAAAGTGAATGCAATTTCGAGCTAGAATGTCATGCCGGGCACCTCTCGTAATCGGATTTAACGTAGTGATGCACCAGGCGTATCGTTATAAAATAAAACGCTGAAAAACAAAAAGACGAAAAGGAAACGAGGCTACGGTATCGTCGTATGTTTTTGAAAAAATTATGTCAACACTCGCCAAAGATCGACACTCTCAAGAGTATTACGAAAAGATGTTGATAACTTCGTCTAGTTAATTTCTTTTCATCGAGATAATAATTCGAACCGCAAGCTTTAAAAAGATTATGGCGTTTGTGTCAAGTGTGACGAGATTCATTAAGACGTCAATAAAAATTTTCGTTGTAATCTTGCTTCTCCGGTCTACATCACATAAACGACCGAGCGTTAAATTCTTCGGGAACAAAAGTATGCAGTAACTTTTTGACAGGAATACCGACGTCTTCTTTATTTGGGGGTGAGAAAAATTAACGAGGCGACCAGCAACGAAATATTACATTTCTAGTGTGTCACACCGCCGTCGTCTATGAAATCCCAACGAGTTTGAAGATAAACGAGGATGCATCTACTTGAGATTGAGAATGGCATAAACCGTACCTCAGTTATGATATAGTTTACGAGGAAAATCTCGAGATGAGAGACGGATAATCAGGTGTCATCTTTACTGCATCGTTTTGAAGCCCGCAGAATTGCAGGCAAGTGCATAAATCCCTCGATTTCAAACTATGACGTAAGCTATCCCGAAACAACCACGAACAGCGGCAGCAGCAGCGACTCCCCACCACCTTAAAATACGAGGTCGTTCCAGATACAGGTGACCTCGTAACTTGGAGCGCTCCAGAGGGAGAGAGAGAGAGAGAGAGAGAGAGAGAGAGAGAGAGAGAGAGAGAGAGAGAGAGAGAGAGAGAGAGAGAGAGAGATAGGTGTTATACGACTATGCTGCACCCGGGGTGTTTGCGAGGAAGCATAAGCGAGGGATGCATCGGTCATTCTCCTTTGATAACACAACAACTTATTTGTCGTCACGTTTAATTAAGTCTTATCCATCTCTTTCGCATTTTAACTATAGAATCAAAAGCACAAATGTTTAAACTTTTTAACAATTAATCAGAAATCCTAAAGAGACTCGGGGTTTTGCCGTTTCGTTGAAAAAAATTTCAAGGGCTTTGTGAAAACACGTTGAATGTTGTTTTATTGTGGGCCGGGGACGTTGCGAATGAGAAAAAAAAAATTAAAAGAGTTACACCCCTTTGTAAATGCTGTCTTTTCTCGTATTTTACTGGCAAAACACTTTCATAGCATTTACCTTTATTCTTTACCGGACGTTTGTCAGCTATCGTCGTATTTCCTCCGCGTCTACGTTAACGGTAAAAAAAATTATAAAAGTCCTTTTTCTCTCGAGCGTATGTTTGCCAATAGGCGTGGTGAAAGGTTTGTTTGACGTCTGTTTTTCCTGTGGCCTTCCATACTGAGTTGTAGTTGTCATACGGTGGATGGATTTGCTGGGAGACCGTGCCATGACGGTCGTACAAATGAAAACCCTTAACTGTACTCTTAAAAAGGCAAAAGGGTACACAATTTTGACCTGTGACCTGCGTGCGCGTCTCTTGCCCTGTTCAATAAAGAAGAAGGGTACACGAAGTCGACAAGTTAACCCCGTGTACCCCTTAACGGGTTTAAAAAATTCTCTTGCGCCGTGGGCGTAGAGTCAATTTTTTGTCCTCCTTGCACTGAAACAGCTCCGCGTTTTTCAATAACCTCTAACCCTATCGTTAAGCCGTAAACGCTCAAAGGATTAACCGACTCCAAGACGTTGTTTTTTTTTCTTTTCCGCAACGATGGTACATTTTTTCTCGTCGTGTGCAATATAAACATTACCTAAAGGTATAAGGGTTAAGCCGGCTTTACGGTTCTTTGGAGGAAGAAAAAAAAACGGTAAAATATTTCACTGTTTTTTTTCACTAGGTTCACTCCGCGTTACACCCTTTTATGTCGGAGAAGGAAGATCAGGCAATTTTAAAGTCAGTGAAACGCGTTCGTTCCGTTGATGAAAAAAAAGTGAAGGGTGAACTCGCACTATTTTTTATTTATTACTCGCGATGGAAGAAGGGCTTTTCCTTTTTTACGAAAAAAAAAACTGAACCGTCGGAACGTCTAAAATATATAACCAGTCGTTTCGTAATTTATTTTTCTTTTTAAATGAGAATTAAAAAAAAGTATCCAGGATATTTGTCCGATACGAGCATATGTGAGCAATCGTAGCTTTTTACGAGCAATTTTCTGGGATGACCAAAGGTGACTCATGGCAATTTCATTGGGAATGACAACATAGGGAACGAATCGCTTCGGAGAGGCATTTGTGATGCTGATCGTCTTTGTGTGACGATGATTCATCACTATCGATCGTTTCAATAGCATGCGTATAAAATTTTATAGTCGCGTGACTTGATCTTCTTACCCTCTTGCCGTGTACCTCCCTTCACCCGAATGATCGTGTACGAAAGTTTCGTTGACGAAATAGCACACGTCGTTCGGGGATGCGAAGCGAGCACGATAAGCGCTAGGCTATTCTAACCAGGGCGCGGAAAATGCGCACGTCAAGTGGTCACGACCCGACGGTTGGACGAGGCGGAGGGTGAGAAGCAGGAAGAGAACCGAGATAGCTAGAGAGTGAGAACAAAGTACGTGGCAAGGGGTGGAAGGGAGAGAGGTAGTATGGTACGTCGGTTGCGCGGATAGGTGGTGCGCGCGCCGAGGTCGCGGGTTCGTTGACCGGCGAGGGTGCCACTCGCTCTTAACTAGGTCATTTCATCCTCGCCCTCAGGCAAAGTAGCAGGGGTCGCGGCGCTCATCAGCTATTTCGTGGGCCATATTCCCATGCCTCTCCGCTTGTTCCACTGCACTACGTTACGATCCTACATTTACGAGGATCCTCACATTCGAAATTAACCTCAGGGTACCAGTCAACGTTAAATTCTAGAGTGAACTATTTTTAAGCACATTATGCGTTCAATATAAATTTTCCACCGAAACTTGATTCGCCATTTTGTTTATTTAGAACATTACCCGATATTTTATCTTCTCATCTTTTGAATTTCAGAAATATTCACCAAAGGCTAAATTAAACATTTTTTTTTTGCAGTTTTTTATACTTTCTTAAATTTCCACTGAATATAACGAAATTATATCTACAGAGAATGCATGAAATATAAATAGAAAATTGAAAACCCTTATTGAGTACAATTACAGAACTTGAAATGTACTTTATTGTACTCTGTAGTACTTTAAACCCAGGCTCGGTAGCCGAGACGTCAGCTAAACGAAGCCGAGAGTATAAGCTCGGGTTGTAGCAAATGACCTGCGCCCGGTACCGCTGCACAGCGAATATAATTGGTATAGGGCACCCGATAAAGCCGGAGGACAGAATTACCGGGTGACCGAGAGCGGAACGCTAGATCGGGCGAGTTGCAAGCTCGGTTGGGTTACGAACGACATGTCATTACAATGGTGGTGGTGGTGGTGGTGATGGTGGTGGTAGTGGTGGTGGTTGTGGTGGTTGGGGTGGTGTTAGCGTCACAGGGTGGTACGAAGCCGAGATACAGATATAATACATATGGCTCACGATGCGACAGGTTGGTGAAAATCGTATACTTAGTATCTGGGTATAAAAGAGGTGGGGAGATTCGACGATACTGGGGTTTTCTCGTTCGTTCGCTGGGTCAGAGTTCATTGACCCAGCAGAGGCAGCACATTCTCGCACATCCCTTGCATAGCTCAGTCACGACACCGGGGAGTGACGAGTACTTTAGCGAGAAATAGAGCTCTCTGTATAAGAGTAATCGTTGGGCTCGTTTGAATTCTAGTAAAATAGCACTGGTAAACTTCTCTCCGACTCCACTTCCCGTTCTGCACGTAACACATTCGCTCTCTCTCTCTCTCTATCTCTTTCTCTCTGCTCCACTTTGACCCATAACCTCGATGTACCTCCACACGAACAAGAAGGGACATTCACCGTACTCGTTTTCAACGAGCACAGAGATCCTTTGATTCTCAATACTAAACAAACAGACAAATCGCTGTACCGAACGTTTTGTATGGTTCCAACCATTGAAAACTCGCTTCGATGCTGAGCTCTGTTATAACGAAATTTTATAAAGAACGAACGCTCGACTGTACTTTTTATTTTTGCACTAATATCACGATAATCGTTGCCACGATCTTTTGTGGCATACATTTACAATACTGTGTCATTCGAGCATCGCTCGAGGGACTTCGGGTCATTGAAAAAAAAGATCTAAACTCTGAGTTTCTCGAAAGTTCACTGTTCGAGCTACGGGCAATCAACATCGATAGATTGTAGCAATTACAACCTGAAATAAGTGATCTGTTGCATTTGCCGTTTTTATATCACCACGTACATTCCTTAAAACATTGTACAAAGTATTGTGCCATTGGATCACTAATCATTTTAATCTCGATGCTCGATGTGATAAAAAAAAATGAGAGTTCACCATCGGGTTTCTTGAGCGAAAATATCACCTTTTGCACGGAGAGGGATCTCGAGAGCGAAAGTCACGATCGAGAGTGAAAGAATAAATCGGTCAAACATTAAGGAAAGGGGTACGCGTGTATGTTGTTCTCTCGAAGCTGTTGCTGAGCGATACACATAAGATCGTTTCTCGCTCTCTCCCTCATCGTTTCTTTCCCTTTCACCGGCATCTGGACTAACCGCCTTTCGCGCGGCGTGTCCCCAACGCGATGCAGTGTCCGTCCATCATTGAGCGACGACTTTTACTTTCTTCTCGGTGAACCGTGACTTGGCGTTGGGTACATATAGAAGGAAGTGATTCGAAGGAAAGTGAACGATCGACGAAAGAACTGTCACGCCCGCGATTAATTATTCAAGCAACCAATAGATTATTAAAGCAAAAGAAGGAGATGAAAAACAAAAGAAAATAGTTTTCAATAGCTTGTAGAGTAAATTTCTCGAGCCAGACGAAACACTTGCAATCTTACAGTCTGTCTATCTGCAATAGGGACTGATAGGATTTTTGCAATGTGGACGTTAATAGAACTCGAGTAGCACGAAGGAACGCGAGAGCCTTCTGTTATGCCTGATAAGGGTCTAACCGCGGGCGATAAGACCTCCCGACATCGTTCGAGGTTGTTCACCTTGACGTGCTGTGCGCGCGGGCAGTAGTATTATGGATCACGCGATTCGATGGGAAATGTAAAGAGTACAAAATTAGGATCGCGTTAACAGTGGTATCCTATTATCGGGCTTCCTTCTTCTTGCATATCGAAAAAAATAAATAAGGAAATATTGAACGTTGACTCGAAACAACTTCTCGTGCAGGGGGTGTCATAAAATTCTAGAAGAAACGAGAGTCGACGTTCGTCCGCGAATCGCGTCATGAAGGGGACAAACGAGAGGAAGTGGAAAGGAGAGGGAGGCCGAGTGTGACGAGAGGGAACGTTAGCGCGAGAGAGCGAAACTAAAGTGTGCGAAAAGGCTAGAGAGACTCACAATCGAGGTCATCGGAGACCGGGAGGAGGCCAGGCCATTGCCCGCGCCTCGGTTTTCAGGTTAGCCAGTTGTCAGCGTAAGCGTCAGCGCCACGCAATTAGAAAATACCCGAGAAGAGGTCCTGGGTAGTGGGGAGGAAAGAAGGTTTCGACATGATGAGAGCAAAGTAGCGGTAGCAACACCAGCAGCTTTGCCTTTGCGAATGTATCGTGTATCACTTGCTATGAAACTCTAATGACGTAACGAGTATTTGTTTTTTTTTTCTTTCTCGAATGGGCGATTTTATAACGAGCCTCGAAGCCAACAAGGCTTCCGGTTTGCGTCTACATTTGCAAATCGTTGTTGTGCTTTTAAAAAATAAACAAACATAAAAATACTGCTGGTCAATAAACGATAAATCATCAGCTCGAGTAATGCAAAGGCTTAGACTTTTTTTTTTAGCTAAAGGATTAAGGAAATATATTAGGATGGGATTAGAGATCGTGTAACGGAATACGGCAAAGAAGATGACTCCGATGATAGGTCGTAAAGGGTTTAACGAAAGGTTTTCCCCTGGGAGCAATTAAGTTATCCTTCCCTGGTGTATTCTTGATTATTTAAGACCCATTCCAAAGGCAAAGCGACGAGTTACCTGCGCTTGAAGAATATCACAAAAATTTTAAAATTCCCGAGGTCGTCACCGAGCTCTATCTAATATTGATTTATCAACGATCAGAACTATTTTTAAACAGATAATTGAAATATATTCCGTTATCATCAGACATAATCTATAAACCACTGAAAAATGTGTACACAATTGGCAATATTAATCGTCGTTTGTTTGAGCGTAATTCGAAAATATCCTATTTGGCAATTGATAGGTCAAAAGACACAAAAAGAATCAAATGAAACATCGAACACGCGTGACCAGCATCGTACAACGAAACAACAGTGTGGCAGGTCAGTGCACCGTGCGTTTTGCTTTGCTATCGCGTGATGCATATAAGAGATCCCAACTCGTTGCGGTGGAGTCCGGTGAAAGCATTCCTGGGTGGTGTAAGCGTTGGATCGAAGGAAGGAGGCGAAGAAAGAGAGAGCGATCGAGCACGGTCCAGTGGCACGGCGCGGATATACTTTCTCTGGTTGTGCGAGGTAGCGCCAGGTTCGCTGTGTCTCGTTAATTCACAATCGCTACACTTGTAACATAAACGACGGCGCAGTCCGCTATAGTTACGTAAGAACTTTGTGACTGTTTGCGTTCGCGCGTAACTTATCCTAGGTGCAAAGAAAGTACAGCAGCCACGGGAATAATAAGAATAATACATGTACTTGGATCGGTAAATGATCTAATATCAAATAATGAATACATCGAAGCTTTTCATACAGAGCTACGAATATAGTGCGTATACAAATAAGCGTTCGTGCGAGGATAATATGCGCCTGGAGTTACGTTGAGAAGCAACGCACCAGTGTCGAAGTAGCGTGCATACATGTACCGAACGTACACTCGACTGGTTAACTCGCTCGACGTAAGTGTGGTGACCTTCGTTGGTAGACGTGGGTGGGGATTTATTCGCGAGTAGAGTAGGAGGGTGGTGGTACAGAGTGGACGATTTGCACTGTACGTATATACCGCGAGAGGCAAAAGCTGAACCGAGAAACGAGCGAGCGAGCGTTGACGCGGGGGTGAGGACGGGAGGGAAAGTCCCAGTTCGAGTTTGTTGAACCGGACTGTCGGCGATTGGCCACGAGTAGAGTCGTTCGCGGAGAGTTCAGCCTCACTCTTGGTGCGCGTTTGTATGGGTCAGTGTATAGCGAGAGCTCGCGGTGAGGCGCGAGGAGAGGGGCTTCGGTTAATTTCATCTTGCCCCAGTTACGGGCCGGGCAGGGTGAACGAACTAGCCTCGCGCCAAGGCCCCGTCGACCCACTTTCCTGTGTGGCTGTGCGATGCTCTGTACGTTCCGCGCTGCTTGTGTGCGACACTGCTCTGCGTTCGAGTCGATGGAACAAAGAGAGAGAGAGAGAAAGACAACGAGGCATTGCACAGGGAGGAACGCGAATGAGAGACGAAGCGAGTAAAAGCGTGTGCTACGATGTATCGAGCTCGAGAGAGAGAGAGAGCGTAGAGTGCGAGGAGGGGAAGTGTCTATGCGAGGAAGGGGTTCTTTCTTCGTACGGGTTAACGTATGTGAGCGTGCTGTAAACGTGTTACACCTATGCATGAAAGAGATAGAATGAACGAGTAGCCGGAGACTGTGTATCGTACAGACGCATGATTAGCGTGTGTACGTGCGTGTGTGCAGTTTCGACAGGAGTGGGAGAGGACTCGTCGAGAGGCTCTCTCGCTGTACTGCGATCTAGGCTAGGTACGATACAACACCGCTAGCGAAAAAACACATGTTAGAGCAAGGCGGAGGACAGGCGGAGGGAAAATGCCGGGACGACGACGATGACCACAACGACAACGACGACAACGACGACAACGACGACAACGACGACGACAACGACGACGACGGTGACGTTTAGGCGGGGAAAAAATTGCCAGTGCCGAGTGGAAGGCCGCCGAGGGGCAACGAACTAGCCTCCTCCCGGGCCCCACGACCTACATTCCGCCGCTGGAAAGTGAAACTGCCGCCTCCGCGTACGGCGCGCCCGACGCGAGATTATAGGAGCGCGCGCGCTTACCGCCTATACCACACGCATATACACGGTACTGTAACGTGCGATATACCAACGGAATGTTATTCGGTGGTGGCGCTTGCCTATCGTCCAACAGTTTTTACGCATTTAGCACATTTTTATCGCGTTCGTACGCTTATCGTACGGTTTTCGAGGTCGTTTTATGAAATTTGGACGGAGAGCAGTGCCTTGTGTAAGGCTTATCGCACATCGCAATAATTGGCGAGAGTCACGATAGCTATCATTTAATATTACCGATTCTTTTTTTATTTTCTAACTAATTCTTGGATTGTGTTCAGGATTGAAGCGAACGATCGATAATTCGTTTAATTTTATTTGTCTTATTATTATTATTATTATTTTTTTTTTCTCTTTTTGTCATTAACTCACCAGCCAAGACGCGACCGAGCAGATTCTCGCTGTCCTGCGATGGATAGGCCGTTGCTCCTGCGCGATTATAAAACGTCGATGACGATTCCTTGTCGTTCTCCAGAGCGTCCGAGGCCGGCGACAGGATGTCACCTGCCGGTTGTTCCTCGGCGCTCCCGCGCGGCTTCAACTCCTGCACGGTCATCGCTTGTACACACCAATCTTCTACACGTCTGTCTAGCATGCCACGGTGTACCTCTAATAACACGAACTTTTATCAAACTCTGTCACGTACGCAACAAATTTGGCAAAATCTATCGACGACGCGTTACGACAGTCGTCTAATATTCTATACAATAATATTTATTAAAATCAATGTTTCTTTAACGCGTTTCGTAGATTATTTACTTCCTCAATCGCACTGTGTTCTCTCGTTACTTTGCCCGATAACAGGCATAACAAATAATTACGCGACAGCTCGCTTCCTTATTATTTATTTATTTATTTATTTTACAGAATTTATAATGCACAATTTTCACTCACAGTTCTGTATTGCGATTGGACGTTATTTTCTACGTATTGTCGTCACGTCGCACTCGATACGCCGATCGCTGACCAATTGTCCCGATAGGCTGCACGTGCACCGGACAAAATCGCCACAAAAATTAACGTTACATTAGCCAATCGTCTTTATATATTTATTTTACTTTTAATACGCAGGATTTACGTGTGTTTTGTTGTAACCCAAAGGGTACAACGTTATGACACTTTGACGCTCTCTCGTGATTCACTGTACGTCAATGTTGTTTTTTTTTTTTTTTTTTTTTTTTTTTCTTTACTCGCTTCCGACACCGCGATAGACTCGTTGAGTTAACATCCACTGTTATCGACGCAAACTGATGAGTTATTTTATTTTTTTCTAAATTAGTTGCGGGAAACAGGCAGATTCGTGTTCTCGCACGAATGGAGTACCGCGTGGTCTCGCGGAGCGGAGTAAGAGCGTAGATAGTGGTTGTGTATGGCGTGCAGTGCGGTGCGCGAGTGAGTTTGCCGCGTCTCGGTATATCGCGTGTTTGCGCGCTTGCGCCGCTTCGCCACCGCCGCTGCGTTCCTCATTCTGATGAACGTGTCGCGTGCACCGCGGGCCCCGTTCATCTACTTCCTCCTTATTCACGATTTATTTTGCAGGACCATCGTTGGCTATTGTATATTGCCATTCCTCGATTCCACTGATCGTAGCTAACAATACGTTAATCCGGAACAACCGACGTCTCAAATTTCAACTTGTTTTTCTAATACAATGTCTCTTCGATTGAAACATTGTAAAACATATTCTTAGTATCTCTCTGGCGCCGCAAGCGCCATCGTTTGTACATCTCACAGACCCGTACATGCGTCAAAACGTCTTAAGGATATGTGAAACGTGTATCACGTGACACACGAGTCCTCGAGAGTGATAGCTGCTAATTTTCTATACAACGCCATTCCGAAACGTCTACGGTGTTTAAATGATATTGTTTACAGTTTTAGTTACTGAACGTGTAGGTTTCACCGCCCCTTAAAAACTGATGAAAGTTCTGCTTTAACGACAGATTGTTACAGTTGAATTAATGAATAAAATTTTTATTAATTCTATTAAATTGCATGAAAATTCGATGAAACTTTTAGGCATTTCGGTAAATATGCTTAAAGAATTGCACAATTTCTCTAATGCTCCGTACTAAAATAAAGTCTGTTACGAATATTCTCTTTAGCCTGTTGATCTGAGTGCGATGTTTACAAGTTAAAAAATATAACGATATTAGCCAAAGGAATAAATAGATCGCTAGCTAGCAAGCAATTAATGTTCAATTACTTTCAATTCTAAGAGAAACTCTCATAGGCTCTTAATATTTTAAAGCTATCCAAGCTGTTGAGAGAGTTACGATTGAAAACATTAAAATTCGTATTGCTCCGATGTTACGGAATTAGAATGATGAAAATATTATAAAATACCGTGTCAAACGGTTTTTATAGGCAACGATCTATCAGAGCATTGTTCACACTCAAGATTTTTATTGTGATTTTCATAACGTATGAACGTACCGAATCGAAAGTGCAACGGTTAATGAGTTTCAATCATACAAGTCGGTGAGAATAAACAGCAAATTACGAAAACGACAATGAGGACGAGAGTGTCGCTGTCGTTTCGTCCGCCAATTGGCACGGTTGACCTGTCATTAGGATCAAGGATTCTCGTCTCACGGAGACTCTGCATTGCCGTTGGGGTTATCACGCATGGCCTGGGTCTTTGTTACAACCGCATAAACCGTCGTCTCTAGCCGTCTAACGCCCTTGCAATGTATACGACTTCGAGGCTTTGATATACCGAGTTATAGCCTAGCGCGGAATAAATTCTCCCGCGAAATTCATAACAGCCTTGTGTCAAACGGTATAAAACCTTAAACTATTTGCCGCTTATTCGTTTGAGCTAGTGTTAGTTGAGTTTACGAGACCGAGCTAAATTTATGGCTGACGGATGGGTCCGAGACGACGTAGACGCGGCAGCATCGTTGAGGCGATTCGGTCTCGCGATTTTACCAAGGCTGTTCCGTCTGTTTGCGAAAATATCGTACGTAGAAAAGTACGATAATTCCACTTTTGGAATATCAATTTCGAAATAAGGTTGCACCTTAAACAAATATAGCCTAGGAGTGGATTTCAATGGTAATTGAACTATTTTAAAGTCGCAACTTCCGGGTTCAAGTGTAAATAAGTGATAAAAAAAACGTATGATTCATTTAATAAAAAGTCGTGAACGCCCATGCGGCTCATCGCTTGACACGTCTCTTAGGAAACTTCAGAGCACAACGGCACTCATGCACGGAACATCAAGAGTCAACGTGCGGATATAATTGTCATTCTCGGTCGAGTACCGTAGAGCGCAGTGTGTTGGCCATACAAATATAAAATAATTTTTCCTTCTCCATCGAGTTTACACGACTCGTACACGAAGTGAACAAATATTTAAAAAATTACCATACGTCTGTTCCTTAATTGTCTGTATAGTAAGCTGCATTTTGAACTTAGCAACATGAATTTTAAATGCGTCTTAATATCACACAAGGAATAGGAATTAACGAACGAAGACAAATATTTAGATGACAGATCAAACTGAATAAACAAGTTGTTAACTGTCCGGTTGAAGAACCCCAAATTAATTGAGTTAACGAATAGTTACGCGAAATAATTTTTTTATTGATTTGACTATTCGATAGGTTGAATAGAATCAATCGATCGGATAACTCGACTAATTAATTATAACTAGATCGCACTAATAATTACGTCTACTAATAAACTATTTTTATTTATTATAATCATTAAAATACTCCGACAACTAATTTTCATAGTTATTTCGATTAATTAAACTGTGAATTAATAAAACAATTAATAACATGTGAGAACAATATAGAAATAGAAGTTAAGATAACAAGCTATAACGATACATAAAAAAAGCATAACAACAGGTGTCGTGTGTGGTAACGATTGCGCGTCCCAAGTGAACCAAGTACAACATCTAAGCAACCACGCATATGTATGCTGTGCATAACAGTTGAGTAGCCTATGGGTATGGTGTGAGGGAGAGGTATTATGTCACGGACGTCGGACTAGCGGTAAACTCGAGGGCCTATCCCAACGTAACCGAGAGCGAGAGTAGACGAAAACTTGTCGAGGTAATAGTAGGCTCGAACGCGCGATGTATTGGGCGGAGAAGGTTCGTTCTTTTCTTTTTGCCACTTCTTTTTCTTCTTTTTATTCTTCCTTCACTCTCGCGTCGAATCGCTATCGAGGCAACTCTAAAAAGTACACCTGTAAAGTCGAGTCACCGAGTGAGGAAAGATATACGATTTTATTTTAATCAAGCAGTGACGACTGTGGATACAAAGCTATGCGTGATGACAGTGAAATTACCAATACGATGACAATTTATCGGCAGGCATCAAGCTTGCACCTATACATTAACACTGAGTATCGATTCCGGGTGACTTGCATTGGATAGAAAGCAAATCCTATTTGAGATGCATATAAAAAGCAATTTATTTCAATGAAATTAAAGTCAATGACGTAATAGTCAGTCGGGTTTGGGTCGTCACGGAATTTTATTTATAATTTTCTTTCCGTTAAAATTGGTCGATTTCTGATTGGTTGGTTAATTTCATTAATTGAATACTCGATTAGAGTCGACATTCATAAGGATTCGATCGAATCTAACGATCACGAGACTCAGATCCGTGTTGGGCTTTGTAATTTTTATCATCAAATGACTTATGATCAATAGTGTTACGACGTTGGTACTAGTGCGGGATGTTAACAATGGCACAGTACCGAATATCCACGCTGCGCTAATATTGGCAATGAATCTTGCAATGGCGCCACGATACGGTTACAATTGAACGCTTGCAAACATCTGGCCCACAGAGTCGGCTGCTGGCAGAACTCTCGTGTTTAACGTCATTTTCACGTGATTTTCTCGATTCTACGATGAGACAGTGACTTTTTGCTATCGCGGGTGTGGAGTACCTTCAATCGTCCCATGCGTTCATTTTAATCTCGGGATCGCTCGAATCGTACACCATCTTTTCGTTCAAGGACAAGGCACCATTTTTAAATATAATTTTTTTAACGTGGAGGTTACTTTGCTTCGTCCAGGGAGCAAGTTTGGTAATTGCGGGAATGACACACTTGAGTCGCGCAATGCAGTTTTGCAATCACCCGAATCGTACGATCCTTTTGTGCAAACACAAGACGATATATTTATATCGTATATCAAGTTCTTTACGTAAAAATTACGATTTTATGATGAAATTGTGTGTTTCATGATCGCGGAGGCGCGAAACTTATATCGTACAAGTCTCAAGAGCACTTAAGCCTTTCAATTTTTCTGTGCAATGACAAAGTGATATTATCTTGTTTAAAATTTTTCTTACGTGAAAATCCACTTTTTTCATCAAGTGGTTAAGTTTGACGATCGCGGGACCGTCACGTTGCGATGTTACAATTATTAATATTTACCATTCCGACGTTGTACATTATTCTTGTGATTTTCAATTAAGTGATTGTAGTTTATGCTACGATGTATACGAAGTGTTATTAAGTGTTTGAAAAATGTAATTTTTATATGAAATTGTTTATTAACTTCCACCAACAACAAAAAAACTTGTTCGTTACTCGTCGAATTACTTGACAAGTTTTGTCATTTTCATATAAATATTTCTTAAATCGAATGTCAGTTACATTCATTTTACGAATTACTGGTTAATTTACATTGTTGGGTACATGAATTATACTTTAATGTATCAAATTTATCAATTTTATATTCCCAAGTTGAGTAAATTCACCTTTTGTTTTTACAGTCTAATCGAATAACGAATTCTTTTGAATTTATGCCAATACATAATAATATCGAGCAGACAACGACCAATTGCTATTTTTGTAATGAAAGAAAATTTCAATATATTTTTGTATTCTTGAGATTTCGGAGCTTGTTTGACGAAACGCGAATACATTACAAGCTCTTGTCAGCTTTTGTCAGGTGAGCTACGATTTACGATAGAGGGTGCGAGCTGAGAAGCGGTCACCGGGTTGCGGCCTGCCTTTTATGGCCTGCGGTTTTCACACTCTCTTCATGCGTTTCTACGCTGCGTCATAAATTATAAGAGCAACTGCGTTGCAACGAGTTCGCCCTGTACGGTACAGTCTACTCTTCTTGAGTGGGAGGAGAAAATACGTGACCCGTAAATTACTCTTAGACCCAAGAACAGCGGGAATCGACAGGGAAGTGACTGACAGATTCGCGTTAACGGACCGCTGCCGTTTCTTCGGTCGAATAACCTGCTGTTTGCTTACCGCTGCGTTACACGTCCAGTTTTGTTGAGTCACGAGCTCTTAAACAACAGAAAATTTACCAATGGAATTCGAATGCACGAAAATTTTCATTTAATCTCACGACGGAATAATTGTTTTTAACTTTTTGCGCACACGCCAAAAGATTACAGAAATCAATGTGTTAACGTGTACAGGGCGCGATTTGTCGAATACTGAAATAAAGTGTACAACTCGTTCTTCGGATTAACATGTTCTTCAATTACTTTTCCATTGAATAGAATACATAAATTTGATGACGAACGTTTTTATTATCACAAAATATTCAATATTTATAGGTAAAACGATTTAAAAAATTATTATGAACTGAGTTTACCAGAACTCAATCGTGATATCACGATCTTGTTGACGAAACCCAACTCCTGCAGACGCAATTCATGCTGTTTCCTTGTATTTGATTCATTTTTTACCGTGTTTACAATTAAACTTGTAGAAACTTGTAGAGTAGAACTTGTAGAAACGATAAGTTTGACAGATTAAAAAATTTATATTGAAAATAATGACTCACGCAATAAATATTGAGAAATAATGAAGTTACATTCAATTTTTGCATTACAAACCTCAGTAGCGTTAAATTTTGAACGCAATTTCATAAATTGACACACCACAAATTTCTCAATTTTCAACACAATCGAGTCCCTTTTCACAAAATTTCGTTGTAAAGTAATTTTCATTTTTTTTTCTTCGAAAATTAGGTAACAAAAAATATTGCGGGTGTCTTCAATGTCTGTAACAGATATAAATATGCGAAGACGAAACAACATCGTGACGTGAAACACTCCAACGACCAATGGCGTGGCGATTTCATTGATTTGAATTCTCACAAAAGTTTCGAGTCTTACCGATAAATAAATATAAATTAATTGAATGCTATTGACATTATGGATCAGTTACATAATGCTTATATTACGATAAAACAACCAAAATCAATAGTTTCGAAATTTATTTAAAGACCGAAATAAGATTATAACTCGGGAAAATGTGGCACAGGCGCGTTCGTTGCGGTACCTCATTGGCCGAAATTGAGGTTTCCAAAACAGAGAAACATAAACTCTCGTTCGCTCACGAGTGTCATCGTCATTGTCGGACTTACGAGGGTATAATCAAGTGGTCGTATAAGTCGTATCAAAACGAATGGTGGTGGCCTTCGTTGCAACGATGACGCACTAAACTCCAACGAAACGTATAGTTATACACGAAGGAAGGCATCGAACTCGCTGACGCAGCTTTCGACGCGTCAGCACGTAAGAAAGAAGGCGAAAGGTATGGTAGTTGTGAAATCTTGTCGATGTGTGTCAATGTGCCATCGGAGTTAACCTGAAAGTTACAAATATAATCCAACTGCAAAAAATATAATAAAAATGTTCATATAAATGAATTACTATGGAAAAATTAAAATGTTATTTCCTGGCTGACAATAATATTCTTTTCCGGCTCCGTACGAATGAAAAATTGTTGATAAATAAATATTGGTTAATAATAATTCATCTAAAAAATATAACAATTAATTTTCTTGATATTACCGAATAACATGGAAAATAATTTTGGCTAATCGTTGACGATTTTATTTTGTCAAAATAATATTTTGGGAAGCTCGTCGCTCGAGTTGTGACTTTTCTGCTCGTTAAATAATTATTCAATTTAATTATATTTTTATTCAATTTACAATAATGATTTTTGGATTAATCGTAAATGATTTTTTTTTCTAAAAATACGACTAAGCGAAGAAACTGAGTTTACTTTTAAATGTGTCAACTATCCACCGCAACCCTTTCGCTCAAAATGAACGTATCGCTACGACGAATATCGGTCTAGATCTATTATGCAGGCTGGTCTCGTTCACGGACATGGTGGTAACATGTGTACGCTTTCGCCGGGCCCCGTCGTGCCTGGCCGTTTGATTACTGACTTCCAAACGTCACAAATTATCCTGCGCGTTGAGTAGTGAGGCATGCGCGCGGCTGCCACCGGGTTTTCTGTTTATCCGCCGGGACGATTTATTATCCAGCCGAGAGAATCGTGTGCCGATCGGCTATTCGCGTTCCGGGAGCCCGGTTAAGATTGCGTGGGTTGGCGACAAACCACCGGTGCTCTTATCAATGCATCGTTTAAATTTTCTTTACTTCTCACAGCTCAGAAAGAGGGAGAAATCGAAATGCAATTTTATAAAAAGCTTTGTAACCTTTCTATAAACCACGGTGTACGAGTTTAGAGTAACGTACACACACACACACACACACACACACACACACACACACACGCGCGCGCGCGCGCGCGCAGAGAGAGAGGCAGAGACAGACAAGGGTTTCTCCAAGTACCTAAAACATTGCTCAAGCACCAACGTTCCTTGAGCAGGCATTTTCGATTTAAATAGATCGACCCGTAGGGGTAAGTATATTTGGATAAAATCGGTCGTTGAACTCGAGCGACCAAATTAGAAATTCTATTTAAGTCCTCCCTGCAACTGCAACGTAGCTCACTGCAGCGACTTCTATCTTGTACTCTCAGCGAGACAAGACTTTCCAAGCAGTATCGATATATCAATCAGAGGAAACTTGTTTCTCGTATCTTTTACCCCTTCTCATCCAATTTTTCATATCGCAATCATCGACTGCATCTACCGCAGGTATATATTTATCGCTAACTTCCGGGATAGTTCCATTTGCTTTCGATATACGACACCCGGAGTCTCCCTATCGATAAATACATCGATAAATTTTTCAACCGATTTCTCGTTTCACTATCACAGCTATGAGATTTTCCAATTTACCCCAGAGGGGCTAAGCATGGATTATATCGCAATATTATCGAGATACGAGAAATATGCAATGGGTGGTATGCTTGTAATACTTGGATTATCGCGCAATCCCCGTCGGACAACGAACGATCGGTCAAAAATTCATTCTAGCTGTAGGTAGGCCAGATGTTGCAAAACTCGTAACGAGAGAGACCCACGCGAGCTGTGCAGCCAGCAACACCGAGAGATACGTAGGTATATAGTATATGTACAGTTTGCGTCGAGACAGATAACACTCTGTGCTATGGTCCTAATGCAAACGTTCAACGAATACATTGTATATCCTGGGATACGTACCACGTGTATATCGCGGTAAACTTTCCAAGCGTTATTATGTACGCGTATCGCAGGGCTCGACCATTGT
Organism: Cylloceria caligata; assembly: GCA_963942595.1. Taxonomy (NCBI): domain Eukaryota; kingdom Metazoa; phylum Arthropoda; class Insecta; order Hymenoptera; family Ichneumonidae; genus Cylloceria; species Cylloceria caligata. The sequence goes on from OZ012708.1 coordinate 45,825,772, forward strand.
CTCTCACTCACTTTCGCCCAACGTTCAAGCCAGGAGACTAACGGAATGCAATAAAATTGTGTATCTCTCGAGCTGCTGCAGCAGCAGCAGCAGCAGCAGCAGGCTGCAGTTTAGCGTGGGCGATCGAGAGGCACGCGTGGATTCCTTCCGCTCATTGACCCGATATTTCAGACTCTCGCTCTTCGAATCCTGATGTCAACCTTCTCACATGCGATCAAAGCCAGTAGAAAGTATCGATGACCCAGTAATTATTCTGTCAATAATTTACAGTAAATTCAAAAGATATCACAAGATTTTGAGACATGAGTAACGACTGAATATTTTTTAAAAGTTCTTTTGGTTTTGTTTTTGTTCAATAAAATGAATATTTGGCATTACACGATCATGGGTGATGGATAAATTTATTTATAAAATATAAGAAAGTGCAGATATAAGTGCAAACTCGATGATACTATTGAGCACTGCAATTGCAACGAAGGAAGTTGTTGAGTTGCTGATTGCAACGATTCTGTCCAGCAAGCGTTACCGCAATTTCCCGGTCAGTCGAAAGTCTTCGCCTCGACTTATCTTACCACATGTGCGAGACTGAAACCTCGACGACAACCAAATCGTCGACGCGGAGACTCGAAGCATCAACGTCTGTGTACGTCGCCAGGAGAAGCGATTTTGTAAAATCGCGTTATCCGCACCGCCATATTGCGAAAGTATTAAAGAGCGTACGGCAATACAGAGCGGGCAGTATACCCGGAGGGCGTTTACGATGCGGTTAATCGTGGCAATCAATCGCGAAAGCAATTTTTCCGGGAGACCTCCGCGTCGCGAGTCTTTGCTAAAAAGAATATTGAAATTGTTGCTCTACGAGATACGAGAGCGGGTATATCAAATTATGTAAGAAGGATAATCGAAAAGGCAACATGCAAATATAGACGTTGACCAGTCCCACGAAATTCCTCATTAATCTTTGTACCGACCTGTGCAGTTTACTAATGCAGCAGTTTATGATCTAAGCTTATCTTGTATGCAACATTTTATTAATTTTTATTTCTTCGTAATTACGCCCGATCTTACGAATTATCCACAGAATGAGTACAGGTTCGCGTAATATTGAAGCGTGACGCGTATTTGTCATACCACCCACTACTCGTTACACGCTACGTACATTATGTTACATAGACAAGAAAAAATTCCTACTCGAAACAACATAAATAATGCTTTGTATGCGCACAGATTCGAAACTCAAGCGCGACGATCGCGACAGTGAGATAATAATTCAGATAAGGCTTATCGCAATGATGCTAATTATATAAGAGTCGTTTCAAGATCGAGTGTAACTAGTGTGCGAGCGCTTGCTTTGCCGAAGCAAAAAATAATAGGAGAGCAACACGACAACAAGAATTATTGAAATAAAAAAAAAAGACATATCGAGGGTTCCAGATCTCAGTCGACAGAATTTTATGAATATTTATGATCGACGAGTTCGTTGGCAAAAACTAGAGAGAAAGAGACGTACGGTTAGCCAGAAAGTTTTATCGGCCTGGCGATATATCTGCAAGCAGGTTGCCGTAATCGCGTTTCTCGTTAGCTGCCTTGAGTACACAGCACCTACAGGTCCCATAGTTCGCTAACGCTGCGTGTGTTACGTGTGTTCTTGTTACACACGAGCAACAGTTGAAATTACGACCGGGCCTGTGTCGCGTTCTCGCGCATGTTCCCGCACTTTCAGCCTAGTTTCACCGCTAAAAAGATTTTTCCTTTCCGCCGCCGCCGCCGTTGCCGCTAATACTTACAGCTCCTGCTACTGCTCTATGACGAAAACACATAAGTCGTTTGAGACCGTTTATACCTCTTCTCGCTACAAAATTCGCACGATTATTACACGAACAGCAAGTACAAACTATCGATCGCAAATTCATTCGAACTGAACTCTTAACACTTGGATAAATATCAGCAATTTCAATAACCTATATGGGAGAATATCTTGAATCGACGCCCAGTCGAACCACCACGATATTTCATACGTGAATGTGCTTGGATCAAATACACTTTTTTTTCTATAATCCGTAAGCCGACAAAACAGTATTTCATAAGTTTTATATATTTTTAATCGTTCGCGTAAGTTTCTCGATGAAATGTTAGTTAAAATGGCTCAAAGTTTTATTTTTCGGTACTTTATCTTACTAATTGCAGCGGTAAATTTCGATATATGTATAACCGTACCATCTTTTAGTATGTCAAATCCATTACAATTGGGGTTTTTTTTTCTTTAGAAAAACCTCTGTAAAGTGTATCTTCTGAGAAATCAAATATTAAATTTCGGACGTGTGTCCTAAGTTAAACCAGTTTCAATTACTTAAGTTGGTTTCACCCAAGCTCTGTCATCAAATGTACAAACTGAGTAAATGAAATTAGATTTTATGTAAAATTAGTAAAATTACGATATTTGTTGCATTAAAGTATATTTATATTTGAAATACGTGAAATTATCATTTTTAAAGTAACGATTGTGTTATCCGAATAATCTTAAGGTAACAGTCGAGCTGTCCGATAAATCGATGAACGAGTTTAAAAAATGTATTTTAAGATAAATGTCTGCAGACTATTTTTCATTATTTATGAATATTCACCGATATGTGAATGAAACCAGTCTGCAAATGTTGCAATTAAAATAAAAATGTCAACGAAACTCCAAATACTGCCGTACAGAAGTTAGATTCGTGTTGACAATTGAATTTTCCTCGATTAACGAATTATTCGATTAATCAGGTCATCGATACGTTGATCAATAATTCGCGCAACGATGATTGCCGTCTGTTATCAAACATTATCCGAGTGGGGGATTGTAACGCAACGAGATACTTTTTGTCAACGACAAATTGTGACAGAGGATAAATAAGAGGTTAATGTTATTGATGTAAACCGACTCCATGTTTTTTTGATATTTTATCGATTGTAACTTTAGGAAGCGACACGTGTCGAGACGTCGCGTGAATTTCGAACATACGAGATGTACAGAGATACGTATACGAGAGCCATTGGTGTCGGGATTGCCAAATGCGCGTCTCGCTCGCGGAATGCGCTCGCCTCGGCAATTCATTACATCTGCGGATTCGCTTCGTTGATTCAACTGGCCTGCTGTTGCTGCTGTTGCTGTTGCTGCTGCTGAGAGTTGGGTAATGGGGTGCCGTTTGTCGAGGTGTAGTACGTTTACCATTAGACGGGACGGTCGAGAGTGCAGCACGCGTGCTGAAATGTACACGATACTTGCAGCAATACAGAGTATCAAATACTATGAATTACAGTGTATGCATGCTAAACCAAGTGCGTGCAGCAGACTCATAGCACGAGCTCGCGCGTGGGTACATAACGCGGTAGCGTGAGTGTCACTCAATCGGCGTTTAACGATCGCCTCTATAACTTCTGTCGCTATTGCATCTACCTACGTGTATCTAAAATACTTATATTTTTAACTGACATTTTATTTTATATTTGTATATGTTTTTGTTTTTTCTTTTTTTAAAGCTTCAAACACTTTTTGAGCCGTTGCCGGAGTCACGGGCTCCGCGTGTTTACGGTAATTAACGAACGCTGAATAATCAATTGCGATCGTCATGGCGAAATCGATAGTTCACCTTCGTTGTAACAACGACTCGCCTTCGGAAAAGAGCAAACCAAGAGGTGTTTACTGGCGAACTAAAGCCAGTAAACCATATATTGGAGAATTGTTGGGAGAACGTAAGTCCAGCGGTTCGTATCTACGAGAAATATAGAGATTGGTAGTGTAACTGAGAATCTAGTTGGAAATATTTGCCGAGAGGCGAAGGAAGAATATTTGTGGGACGAGAAGCCAAAAGCAACAAGAGCGAAGATTCATTCTCACTCTTATCGAGTATGATGTCTCAGCTGTATAGCGAGAAAAATCTCTCGATGCCACAGAGACAAAAGACGAATTGCCATAGCTCAGCGAGCCATCAGGCCCGTACCGAGAATGTACAGTACATAGTTGTACCTCAGTGCATACAACAAAAAGTATTTACGTCCGGTGGCACGAGAGAGAGAGAGAGAGAGAGAGAGAGAGAGAGAGAGAGAGAGAGAGAGAGAGAGAGAGAGAGAGAGAGAGAGAGAGAGAGAGAGAGAGAGTGAGAGAGAGAGAGAGAGAGAGAGAGAGAGAGAGAGAGAGAGAGAGAGAGAGAGAGAGAGAAGAGAGAGAGAGAGAGAGAGAGAGAGAGAGAGAGAGAGAGAGAGAGAGGAGAGAGAGAGAGATAGAAACGTTCATCTCATTACGTCGTTTGTCAACCATGCTGTACATAACTAGGATTCTGGAGAATGTACAGTAGCCGCATTCAGTCGTGCAACTCGATTCCTCGCGACTCTATCGACTTTCCAACAATTTTTGTCGATCATCCGTTTCTCCAGCGTTGATGCTCCTTTCGTTTGATGAACTTTCCCAACCGACCTCACATCGTTTCACGCGGTATAACACACGAATAGAAGCCAACTTCTACTCGTGATCTCGAACAGGGACGAGTCCTCATTACCCACATACGAGGCTAGACATACACGAGTTGAATATATACAGAGGAGTGGGTGTAACAAGTAATCGCTCTTTTGTACCTGTCTCACTGTTCGTCGAAAGAACTATCGCAGTCCCG